>CAUYUJ010015185.1:275000-292500 GCA_963575745.1 Prorocentrum cordatum | reverse complement strand
CCTCCTCGATGCGGTATAGCGTTGACCATCCTGCGCGTTCAGTGGCAAACAGACTGCGGTGTTGCGTGTCTCCTATCTGCTCTGTAGTCATGGGGCTCTTCGTGTCTTTCGCGTTCAGCATATCATGCTCTGTTCCTGTTCTGGCACCCCTTCCCCTTATAAAGGTAGAACCGTTCCGGGCTGATCACAAGCTGGCGCACGAACGTGCACTTGTGCGACAGAGGGCACACTCGGGCCCCCAAACATGTGGTAGTTACCCCTCTCCGCCCTGAGGTGCTGGACGTGCATAGTTGACAGAGCAAAAACCTCAGGAGGTGCCAGGAGTTTCAAGACCAGCCTCACGCGTAAGTGGTCTGGATCCCTCTTCTGTTGGCGAGAGATGCCCGAACACCTCACGTGTACACGGTCCAGATCCATCCTCCCGACCGCGGGGACCATGGACTGTCTGACACGGCATGCCTCAGCCACACATCGCACTGTAAACACGTTCGCGAATTCTGATGTCATTCTGCACGAGTCCCTCCCAGCCTTTACTCACTGTTGAGGAACTCTGCGTTGGCACATCGTTCCACCCCTGTCCCCTCTGAGAGATTGGTCCTCATCTGTGGAACCTGTCTTCATCTTGGGCCTCCAGTTGCGCGGCCGGGCTACTAGGCAACTACGAGTGGGGTGTCTCCCCCCCCCCCCTAGCGAGCACATCTTCCCCTGAGGCATGCTCGCCCCGCGTCAGGACCCACAAAGGCCGCTGCCGACGAAGTAGTCCCACTCGAAGGGCCATCCAGCCATCCTGTCTCCCCCACGCATTCCTCTGCTCTCCTCCCGCGCCTCCCAAAATGGGGGGCAACCTTCACAGACGCTGCTGCGACAGGAAGGCTTCCCCTGTTCGGCTTATGCGGAGACATGGAGCACTTAGCATGGTTTTCGGGGTAACTGACAAGCCTCTCCCTCCCTCCTGATACCATGCCCCTCCAACCACTTACCCGTTCACTTGTCAGGGACCTCGGAACTGGAATGTTGACCCAGGCCCAAGAAGAGCGACCCGCTCCCTATGTCAATTGACTTGAAGTGCAGTTGGCCGCGCGTCTGCTCCTCCTTCGCGATGGGCAGGCATGCTTTCGCGGAAGCGTCACTGCAATTGAATTATCCTGGCGAAGATCCCAACCATTTGCAGGTGTGAGTAACGCAATTGTTGGTATCGTCTTCGGTGGAATTCCTTGTGGGGCCACGAAGCGTGTGAGGGGTGTGCCGACATGGGTGCGGTGGTGTCATGCGGGCGCAGCCACTGGGGCCTTCGGTGGAGCTCCGAATGGGGCCACGAAACGTGTGAGGGATGTGCAGACATGGGTGCGGTGGTGTCATGCGAGCGCAGCCACTGGGGCCTTCGGTGGAACTCCCTATGGGGCAATGAAGAGTGTGAGAGGTGTGCCGAAATCGGTGCGGTGGTGTCATGCAAGCGCAGCCACTGGGGCCTTCGGTAGAGCTCACGATGGGGTCACGAAACTTTTGAGGGGTGTGCCGAAATCGGTGCGCTGGTGTCATGCGAGAGCAGCCACTGGGGCCTTCGGTGGAGCTCCCTATGGGGCCACGAAACGTGTGAGGAGTGTGCCGACATGGGTGCAGTGGTGTCATGCGGGCGCAGCCGCTGGGGCCTTCGGTGGGGCGCCCTACGGGGCCACGAAGCGTGTGGGGGGGGCGTGCCGAAACCAAGACATGCGGAGTGCATCGGCGAGGAGGGGAAGGAGGGGGGAGGAGGAAGGAGAGGAGGAGACGCGAGCCGCTGTCTCTTCAAAACAAAGGCCCAACACCACAGGATGGTTGGGAACAAAAGCATTCACCATCCTCGTCCTCCTCCGCCTCCATCCTCCTCCATGTCTTCCTGCTGCTCCGCCTCCTCCTTCGCCCTCATTGTCATCCTCCTCTTTCTCCTCCCCCATCGGCCTATCCTGTAGAGGCCGCCTTAAGGACGCGCCGGGAAGTGCGACGCTCCTCCGTCCCTCCTGGCTCCCGCGTCGAATCACTGTGCCATCCTGTGAGCTCGACGCTCGGCGCGACCGATCCTTCTCCCATCTCTCTTCCTCCGCCCCCCCCCGTCCTCCTCCGCCTCCTCCTCCTCCTCCTCGTCATCATCATCATCATCATCATCGTCGTCATCATCATCATCGTCATCATCATCACCATGATCATCTTTATAATCAGCATCCACATCACCATCATCACCGTCATCATCATCAACATCATTCGCATCATCATCATCATCATCATCATCATCATCATCATCATCATCATCATCATCACCATCATCACCATCATCATCATCATCATCATCATCATCATCATCATCATCATCATCATCGTTCGCATCATCGTCATCGTCGCCATCAGCATCATCAGATTCATCATCATCAGCATCGTCAGCAGCAGCATCAGCAGCAGCAGCAGCCTCATCATCATCGGCATTAGTATCATCAGCATCACCATCGACATCAACCGCAGCGTCGTCAGCATCATCGTCAGCACCATCATCATGACCATCAACAACACATCGTGATCATCATCGTCGTCATCCACAGCATCATCATCACCATCATCAGCATCATCATCATCTTCAACAGCATCAGCATCATCAGCATCATCAGCGTCGTCGCCATCATCATCAGCGCATCGTAATCATCATCAGCATCATCACTATCAACATCAGCATTCGCATCATCATGAGCAGCATCATCATCGTGACCATCACCACCGCCACCAACACAATCAACTGCAGCGTCGGCAGCATCATCGTCAGCAGCATCAATATCATCAGCACGTCGAAATCATCATCAGCATCGTCATCATCATGATCATGATCGTCATCATCAGCATCATCCTCATAATAATCATCATCATCATCATCATCATCATCATCATCATTATCATCATCATCATGATCATCATCATCACCATCACCATCATCAGCGCATCGGAATCATCATCATCACCAGCATCACCATCATCGTCACCAGCATCATCACTATCATCGCCATCATCATCATCATCATCAGCAGCAACAGCATCAGCATCGCCCATCATCATCATCATCATCACTACCATCAGCATCATCATCAGCATCAGCATCCTCATGTTCGTCATCGTCATCATTATCATCACCATCATCATCACCATCATCGCCATCATCATGATAATCATCCTCACCGCCATCATCATCATCATCGTCAGTATCATCATCATCATCATCATCATCATCATCATCATCATCATCATCATCATCATCATCATCATAAGCAGCAGGATCATCATCGTCATCTTCATCTTCATCTTCATCGTCATCATCATCAACGCCACCACCACCGTCATGATCATCAGCACCAACATCATCAGCATCATCATCCTCATCATCATCCTAGTCCTCATCCTCATCCTCCTCATCATCATCACAAATCATTCCTTCCTTCCTCGACAACCATTGGAGCTGCAGAGCTCGGTAAGACGCCAGGCCCAGGACGGAGCCTTGGCCTGACGCTCGACTCGCACTGGGACCCGTTCGGTGGATGCCAAGAGGCACAGGAGGTGCGAACTGCTTCCTCCGCCGGCTGAACGGCCAAGGACCGTTCGGCGCGGGCTCGATTACTGCAGGTTGGCCCCATCGGCGTTCTGAGCTTCCTCGGAGCACGTGAGGTGCGAACGCCTGGGGCTCCGAATCTCCTCCTCCGTCTTCTGTTCGTCCTGCTCCTGCTCCCGCTTCTGCGACTATCCATCGTGCACTCGTGGTGAGTCGGAGGAAGAGAAGGCATGATACTGCTCCTATCCTAAGGAGCTCCTTGTTCTGATTATGCTCGTTCACCTCATCGAACTCCTCCTGCCCTCCCCCCCCTCCACTAGACTCCATCCGAAGACGTAGGGGGTCTCGGTCGACCTGACGCCTCTTTGCCCCACCTGATTGGGGTCTTCGGCCGTGGATGCCAAAAACGAGGCCCCCTTTCCATCCCCCCCCCTCGCGCCTCGCGCTTTCCGCCTTGGCCCTCATGCTCCTCACCTTCTTCATCGCCTTGGCGGCCTTCAGCTCCCCGTCCGCGCCAGCCTGCGCTGCGAGCGTGGCGAGCGGTGGCGGAGGGGGCGGGGGCAGGAAGCGGGGGCGCGGGCCCCCTGCGCTTGAGCGACGAAGGTGGCGGTGCGCAGAAGGCGCCTGCCCGCCACCACCACCACCATGCCTTGCCAGGGCTGCCCCGCGCCCCTGCCTGGTGCACACGCCCTCCTGGCCGAGGCCGGGAGGGTCTGGACGCTATCCTGGAGCCCAGGATCGCCCAGGCTGGGAGATACCTTCTGCGAAACTGCTGCTCTTCGGGAGGGAGAAGAGGGAAGCGGACAGCATTCTTCAACAGCCACCGTCGTGACGCGAATGCCGGCCACCAGAGCCAAAAATATGTCTCACTGGATCAGTTTGACCCATTCTAGATCAGCCAAAGTCTGGCTTCTGACAGACGGAGGAGGAGAAGGCGGAGGAGGAGGAGGAGGAAGGCGAGGCGAGGGGAGGGCCAGAAGAAAAATCATTACGACGAGAATGCAGGTTTGAGAAACGAGGTCCTGGCGCACGATGCTGGTTCCTGCGGCTGTCGGCCGACTCCCGCGGCCTTGCCGCTTCCTCCCCCATATCAGAAGGACTCGAGGATTTCAGGGTGGAGTTGATGGCTGCTTCTCTCCACCCCCTTTGGGAGCGCGGGAGCATCGGGCGCCAGCGCGGGCGCGCGCGGACGCCGCGAAACCGCTCTCGATGTCTGCCCCGGACGGGCCGACAGCGCGGCACGCCACGTCGGAAGGATGGCGCTTGCGCGCGACCGCACGCGGGCAAATTGCGCACGACTGTCCGCGCAGTCGGCCGAATTCATTTGCGTCGCCGTTCCTCGCCCGATGGAGGGGAAAAGTGCACTGCCGCACTGCCCCTCCAGCCCCTCGGCCTTCGTAGCGTGGCAGCATGAAAACAGCGCGTCGAACTGCTCTGCAGGATGGGGACGGAAGGGAAGGGGAGGGGAGCTTCCGGGGGGCCCTGAGGATCTCTCAGGTGGTCTGTAGAGTTGCAGGGGGAAGCCTGGGGGTGGGTAATTACGGGCTCGAGTGGGAGAAGCATGGGCGGAAAAGGGACGAGGGGGGGTCGTCAAGAGGCTCCATGGCGGTTCCAGGATTTGGGGGACCTGGGGGGGGTCCTGGGGCGGAGGGGGGCGAGGCGAGGGCGGTACGCCCCGCCTGCTCTGCCCAGCTGCCCCTTCCGGGGACTCCCTTTGGCGTCGTAGATCGGGTGTTGCCCGACGTGGGCGCGGCCCGGCGTGAGCCCTGCTTCCCCCCTGCTGGCCTCCGGCGCACTCCAGGCCCCAGCTTGTGGCAGACGGATGGAGGCACCTTGGACCAGGATCGCCCCTGGCATCCTCCGGTCAGAGACCCCTGCGGCCCACGACCCCATGCCCCCCTCCGAGGGAGGAACAGACATGGGGGGGGGGAGAGGAGGGGAGGGGATCAACCGATCGCTGCGGCGTCGCGCGTTTCCTGTCGCGTGGGCCCCACGGCTCTCGACCCTCTCGGGGCTGGTTCCTCATCCAGCATTGCGTCCTGACCGCCCCGGGGTCCGTCACAGGCCTCTGGGGGCCAAAGTCAAATGCGCCCCAGGAGGCCCCCAAATGGCCAACACCGCTTAGAAGCATGATCATCGATCTGAGGGGGAGGTCGCCCACGCCGCTGACGTTCCGATTCTGCTTCAACGTGGAACCTTGCCGGCGTTTCATCCCGACCCGTTTTTACGGCCCCGGGCGCCCGCTGCGGGCCCCCAGGGGCCGAACATTGCCTGAAGAACTCCCTGACTAGGAATCCGGCCAGAGGCAACATGAACTTCAGCGCCGCTCGCGGATCGGCGGCCTTGGATTCGCTGCCGGCCTCGTACTCGAAGAAATTGCGCCACGCCTCACCCGCTCCACCGCGCGCGACGGCGACGGCGAAGAGGCCTCCATGCCTCTCTCTCCCCCCCATCCTCCGTCCATCCTCCCCCCTCGCTCCCGCCTTCCGTCCATCCTCCCCCCTCGCTCCCCCCCATCCTCCGTCCTGCCTCTCTCCCTCGCTCCCCCCTCCTCGCTCCTCCTCCTCCTCCTCCTCCTCCTCCTCCTCCTCCTCCTCCTCCTCCTCCTCGCTCCCCATCACGCTCAATCCCTGCTCCAGCGGTGGAGCGCGCGCGCGACCGGGGCATTCGACCCGACGGGCTCACCCCGCCCCCTCCGGACGCCGGTCCAAGAACCGCGCCGAACGCCACCCCGCGCCAAGCGCCAGCCCGCGCGCGCCCGCGGGCACGCGCCCCGCAGCCTCACGCATGCCGGATGCCGTTTTACCATCGCGCCGCGAGTGGCCGCGGCACTGCCGATGCACTTGGGGATATATTACATGGCGTGCGCTGCGTGGGGCGTCTGAAGCCAAGAGAGAGGTTCGCACGCGGCCGCGCGGCGCGCAAATCGCGAATTCGTTTCGACGTCTTGGATACGGCCCCAGGGCGCTTCCAAGACGTCCTGAATGCCCCCAGGAAAACCGTTATTGCCCCAAGATGCCTTCAAGACAGCCCAGGGTGGACCCAAGGCGACGAGCTAGAAAGGTGGTCCCAGCACTAAGAGGCGATGGAAGGACGACGAGGGGAAGGAGGATGGATGATGAAGGGAAGCAGGGGGCGAAGGGGGGCGATGATCATGAAGCGAAGGAAGGATGATGCGGGGAAGGAAGAATCTGTTTGACAGAAAACCGCACGCCGCGGCTAGGGGACTGAAACATGTTCGCACCAATGAGCACTCTGCACAGTATTTTTGCAGCGGCTATATCAATCAAAAATGCTCAGACATCTCTTTCGAAACTTTCGGAGGGGTCGACTGCTTCCCTGAAACATGCCTATGTGACTGCTGTCCGACATCTTCAGCTACGCCATGTTGTGCATCGCGTGCCCTTTGGGCATCGCTGTCGACTTCGACTTCCGACCCTGCGAATGGAGACTGGGTCTCCGCAGTGGCACAGGGACGGGAGGGAAGGGGAGGACGTCAGACATGACGCGATCGCTCTCCGCGGGGGGGGCTCTCGTCGGGGAGCTCCCTGGCAGGAAGGCAGGGAAGGCAGCAGGGCAAGCGGCAGGGCGGCAGGGGCTGTGGTGTGGCGGGGAGCCGGCCCAGGAGCGTTCGGAGGCGAGCCGCGGCGCGCGTCCAAGCCCGAGCGCTGCAGGTCGTCGTCGTCCTGCCCTACCGCTTCGACGAGTCGCCAAGCCTGGGGCGCACAATCGCCGGGCCCGCGAGCGCGTCGAATTCCAAGCCGTCAACCGCTTGGAACCGCAAGCCGCGGCCGCTCTGAGTCGTCAGCCCTCGGCGCCCTCCTGCCCGCCCACCTGGCCCCGGATTCAATCCGAATCGTCACCCATCCTTCAGTCGATCCCCCTGGCAAGCTATGATGGGCGCAACCTGGTTGCAGAGCTATGTTGTCAATCGCCCTTGTAGCACATGTCTTCAATCAGCGATCAGCGAGAACCGTGCTCTGAAAAGGCCCCCCCCCCCCCCCAGCCATGTGGTTGCTTCACACATTGACCTTTCTTGACATCACAGCCAGGGAAGTCTCAAGTGAGAGCTCCACGTTGGAAGGGAGCCACGCTGCGCCAGTGCAGCTGCCACCTATGCTCAAGCATCCAGTCTCGAATTTCGAGGAAGCTGTAAGCGAGAGTTTCAGTTTGAAGAGGAGAGAGTATCCATGCTCGTACCTGCTGCAAGTTTTGGAAACGAATGCGCGCGGCGCTATGGCGGGACCTCCTTTTTTTAAACGAGCACCCCTACCCATCCGTGTAACTGTTGCAAATAAGTAAGACAACTGCACACGGCGCTAAGGCGAAGGCCCCTTTGTCAGAACGACCCGCCTTCCATCCTTGCAACTGTTGCACATGTGGTCCGGGAAACAGTACTGTAAGGAAATCTCAAGCGAAATGCCCGGTCTGGCCTACAGGCACGTCTGATGGTGCGTCTCGGGCCCAGACAATGGTGAACCCCGAGACTGTCCCAGGTGCATTTCGCGCGCGCCGTCTCGAAGATGGTGCGCCTCAGGGTCAGACGATGGTGCGTCCCAAGATGGTGCACCCCCTGCGTGCCAGCTCGAGGATCGTGCGCATCGGGCGGGGAACGGTGGGGTGGCCCAGAAACCCGCTCCCGCACACGATGCTGCTCACCAGGGTGCAACCCAGAAGCAGGAGCAGGCGCAGGGGCAAGAACAGGAGCAGACGCAAGCGCGGCTCCACGCCTTCGGCGTGATGGCATAACTTCCTTTGTGCTTCACGGCTATCAGCTGAAAGAGCTTCCGCGTCTTGATCTCTTTTAGGGGTCCTCTGGCGAAGCGAGGAGGACAAACTGCTCATCTTCCTCCTCCTCCTCCTCCTCCTCCTCCCTCCCCCTCCTCCTCCTCCTCCTCCTCCTCTTCCTCTTCCTCCTCCTGCTCCTCCGCACCCTCGCCATCCTCTAACTGCACAAAAGAAACGTGCCTTGGACCTCTAGGCTTTCACCAAAACGCAAACTTTTCAGCCCGAGCCGTCATTGACGGCCCCAGGGTCCCCCGGATGGCCCGGGAGCGCGACAACAGCGAAGCCGACCAGCTGAAGTCTTGTTTGGGGCCCCTGGAAGCTCCGACCGTTTCCCCGGGTCCAGCTCTTGTATCTTGTGCGGTTGTTTAGGGGCCCCAAACTGCGGGAAAAAAACAACATCCGCTTGGACTTCTTCACGATGCTGAGAGGCCTTGGAACGCGCACCCGCGAGGCCCCCTCTCCTCCAAACTCCCGCCGCAGAACGCCGCCGCGACCGCGGCCACGCCCGCCGGGCCGAACCGCGTGAAGCCAGTGGGTACAATTCCAGAAGGGGATTGAAACGGCGCGTGCATGCAGTAGCCGAGGAGGGACGGAGGCCTAATCCCTCCTCCTCCTCCTCCTCCTCCTCCTCCTCCTCCTCCTCCTCCTCCTCCTCCTCCCCCTCCTCCTTCTTTTCCTACTCCCCATCCTCCTCGTCCTCGTCCTCGTCTTCGTTCTCCTCTTCCTCCTCCTCCTCCTCCACCGCCTCCTCCTCTTCATCCGCCTCCTCCTCCTCCTCCTCCTCCTCCTCATCATCATCATCATCCTCCTTCGATCCATGCGCATCATCACAGTACGCAGCATGCTCGCCATCATTGTGATCAACAGTTGCACCATCTCATCATCATCACCATCATCATCATCATCATCACCATCATCATCATCATCATCATCATCATCATCATCATCATCAGCATCATCATCAGCATCATCATCACTACCATCACCACCATCGCAATCTTCATCAGCATCATCACCATCATCACCACCACCATCAAAATCGCCATCACATGCTGGCGCGCTTCTTGTCCCCACTGTTTTATTCCATTCGGTCGCCTCCCCCCTGCGTCCTGCGCCGAATCACTTCCCCCATCTTGCCCCCACTTGTCGTCCACGCTATCCCCTTTCTCCTCGGCACCTCGTCTCAATTGCTTATGTCATCTCCTTATTTTTCCGCTGCTCGTGGTTCCTCCATCCGTCGTTCGTTTGCCTCTCCCCCTGTCCGTCGTATCGGAAGTCCGTCTTGCCTCGCCTGGCCCACGGCCACGCCGCCGAGACGTTGTGTGGCACTCGCCACCTTTGCCCCGGCCGTGAACTTCCAACCTTGGCGTATTGTCTTCAAATATGTGCGTATTTCGGTAGACTTCCCTCCTGGTTGGCTGCAGTGCGATTGTAAATCCGCGGCAGTCGTATCGTGCAGTGGCCCGACGTCGGCTGCGGACGAGATGCATCGCGGAAGCGCCGTCGCAGTGTGGATATGCGTCTGTGTCTGCGCTTCTGCGCACCGGTCCCCGCACCTGCACGCCTGTCGGCCTGCGTGTTGTCAGCTTCCCTGGTGCACTGGACCCACCCATGCTTCCACCGGGGGCCCCCTGCAGATCCAGTGTTGCACACTTGTCTTACGTCGCAGCGCGGCAAAGGCAGTCCGCACGCGCGCCCAGGCGGTCCGGGCAACGGAAAGCGCAAATGAACCCGCGGCAGGAGGATGGGGAGGCAGGCGAAAGCGGCCGCGAGGGAGGAGGGAGGGAGGGGAGGGGATATAGACCCAAGGGGCCCTGGGCTGCCCTGGGGCTTACTGAAGGCCCTAGGATTGCCCAGGGTAGGGCCTACTGAAGGCCCTAGGCTTGCCCAGAGTAGGGCCTACTGAAGGCTCTAGGGAAGCCCTAGGGTGGCCCTAGGGGTAGGCCCTAGGGGTAGCCCTAGGGCGGCCCTAAGGGTAAGCCCCAGGGGTAGCCCCAGGGAAGCCCTAGGGATGGGCCCTAGGGGTAGCCCTAGGGTACCTCCAGGGGCAGGCCCCAGGGGTTAAGGGTAGCCCGTAGCCCGGGGGCATCCTCCTCCGTCCCCTCCTTCAACCCAAAACTCCACCGCCACCCCCTCCACAATTGCACAATATGAATACTTCTCTCATCTCCCCTGATGACGTCCGGAAGATGTCCGGCCACCTCCGCGAATTGTTTTTTACACTGGATGCCCGCGAATTGTGCTCTCGCTTGCTATTTGTTCTAAATGCTGCTCCCGCTGAAGCTCTGTCCCCATTTCTGCGCTTCTGGTTGTTCCAAATCGTGCTCCCGCTGCAGCGCGGGTGTTTTTGGTCCTTCCAAATCGGCCCAAACATCTAGGAAATGGCCCCCCGAAAAAGCCATCGGAAGTGATTACACATTCGGTGCCGATTCGTTGAGTTCTTGTGCCGCAAAGCCTCCCCACTTTGGGACGTCGTCGATTTCAGGAAGTATCAAGGGGGAGCTCCGCTTCTGCTTTGAGAAGGCGATGTTGAAAGCAGAGCCAGCGGGTGCTCTCCATCAGCCCCGCCTTGTGTGGAGCTTTCCGGGGAGCCCAAAAAGCCAGACAATGGAGCCACGACTCCAGGGCGGCCCAGACCTTTCGAAAACGATCCACTCACCCTCCAAGGAACCCGGCGCCATGCCATGACGTGCTCTGCGGTTTTGTGTTCTGCGCCGCTGTGCGATGCCATGCGTTGCGTTGCAATGCTTTGTGATGCAATGCTTCACTACGCAATGCTACGCCATGCTATGGCATGCTACGCTCTGCCGTGCTCGTGTACGCCATGCCATGCCGTGCTCTACCATGCATCGCGTACTCTCTCGCGATCACTGCCCTGCTCGACATCCGACTGTGAGAACAGAGAAGATATCTACGCCATGGTAAGGGACGGGAGGGAGGGGTAGGACGTCAGATGTGACGCGAGCGCACCTAGCTTGCCCTCCTCCCCCTCCCCCTTCTCCCCCTCCCCCTCCTCCAACCCGACGTTCGTCCTCCTCCTCCTCTTCTTCCTCCTCCTCCTTCTCCTCCTCTCCCTCATCCTCCTCCCCCTTCCCCCCCATCCTCCTGCTTCCTCCTCCTTTTCTTTCGCCTATTCCTCCCCCTCTTCTTCCTCGTTCCGTCCTCCTCGATCGCACATGGACGGAGTCCCGTGCGGGCCCCCGGCAGGCGGACCGGGCCTGGCGAGCGGGACATTAACGAATGCTGTGTCGCGTCAGCATTCGCCTGGCACGCGAGCGCCCGTGGCGGGCGGGCAGGGCCGGGCGGGCTGGACATCAAAATTTGTCGTGGTGCATCATCACGTGCCTGGCACGGGAATCCCCGTGACGGGCGGGTAGCGCTTCCGTGGCGAGACGGGTCGGGTCGGGCGGGCGGGACATTAAGGTATGTTGTGGTGCATCCCCCTTTGCCTGGCACGCCGGCGCCCGTGGCGGGCGACCTGGGTAGGAAGGGCGGGACAGTAAGGTATATAGTGGTGAGTCCTCCCATGCTCTTTCGCCTACTCCTCCCCCTCGGCGACGAGGACGACGACAAGGACGACGACGACGACGACGACGACGACGACGACGACGACGACGACCGACCGTCCGATCGTCCGACCGACCGACCGACCGACCGACCGACCGACCGACCGACCCGCCGACCGAGCGGCTGTCTGACCGATCGACCGACCCACAACAACGACGACTACAACGGCGACGACGACGACGACGACGACGACGACGACGACGACGCGAAGCCGAGCCGGTCGACGGTCGACGGCGGCGATGTCTTGCGCCAGGGCGGGGACGGCGGGGCTGCCTCCTCCTCCACCTTCTCCTCCTCCTTCTCCTCCTCCTTCTCCTCCTCCTTCTCCTCCTCTCGCTCTCCCTCCTCCTCCTTCTCCTCCTCCTCCTGCTCCTCCTCCTCCTCCTCCTGCTCCTCCTCCTCCTCCTGCTGCTCCTCCTCCTCCTTCTCCCCCTCCTCCTCCTCTCCACTTCCTCCTCCTTCCTTGTACTTCTCTCGCCAAGGCGGCTCTGCGCGGATAGGCCCTAGGGGTAGGCCTAGGGTAGCCCTAGAGGTGGGCCCTAGGGGTAGGCCTAGGGTCGACCCCAGGGGTAAACCCTAGGGGTAGTCCTAGGGTAGTGCCGAGGGGGTAGGTCCGAGGGGGTAGGCCTGGGGTAGCCCTAGGGGTAGGCCCTAGGAGTAGGCCTAGGTTGGCCCTAGGGATCGGCCCTAGGAGTAGGCCTACGGTAGCCCTAGGAGTAGGCCCTGGGGGTAGGCGCTAGGGGTAGGCCTAGGGTAGACCTTCCTTCTGGGGTCTATAACGGACACTCACATGGCGAGGTGCGTCGCCGTGCTCCAGAGTTGCAGAGTTGCACAAAGGGTTCCAACACTAACAAAACACCTGGCGAGAGTAGTAGGCGAGTGGATCTTGATGGTAAGTACGATGCAGAAGGTTCTCTACCGTCGTGTACGCGGGGCACGCGGCAATCGCCGCTCGCCTGGGGAGCACGTCGCGCCGCTGCGCGTAGCCGGTTGCCGTGGTAAACATGATGAACCCACGAACCCGGAAAGGTATACCTATACGACCGCCCTGCGGGCGATAAGGAGGTTGGGGGGGATTGAGATCAAATGCCCACCCTGACTGACCTCCGGCCTGTCACCGTGATCTCATATCTCTCTTTCTCTCTGTCTCTCTCTCTCTCTCTCACTGTCTGTGCCTCTCTCACTCTCTCTCGCCCTCTCTCTCTCTCTCTCTCCCTCTCTATCAGAGTCTCCCCCCACCACACTGATGGTCGCGATGACGATGAGACCCCACTATCTACCTATCCGTCGACCGACCTATCGGTGAATCTCACTGTCGATCTCACTATCGACCTCAAAAGCAAAATGAAAAAGCCCGCCGCAGGCGCCGAAAAACGATTTGTTGCCGGACAACCACAGGACAACCATCGGCACAACCACCAGACAACCATCAGGACAATCACAAGACAACCACGATGGATTGGATTGGGCAAGATGGATTGGGTAAGGTAAGCTGGATTGGATAAGAAAGCCCGCCGCAAGCGCCGACAAATGAATTGTTGGATTGGGTTGGGTGGATTGAGTCGGATGGGATAAGATGGATTGGGTAAGATAAGATGGGTTGGATTGGAAGAAATGTATTGGAAAAGATAAAGTGGATTGGACTGGCCCGCCGCAGGCGCAGAAACAATTGAATTGATGGATTGGGTTGGGTGGATTGGATTGGGTGAGATAAGATAAGATGGGACAAGATGGGTTGGATAAGATGAGATGGATTGGATTGGATAAGACTGATTGGATAAGATATGCTGGATTGGATAAGAAAGCGCGCCGCAGACGCCGAAACACATGAATTATGAATTTAACAACATGCGTTAGCGCCGGGACGCCCGGGACACCGGGGACACCCGGGACACCCGGGACACCGCCCGGCCCAACTGGGACACCTCCCGACCACAGGCGGACGGGAAACGGACTTTCGCTCCTACTGACACCGGGGACACCCGGGACACCGCCCGGCCCAACTGGGACACCTCCCGGCCACCAACGGACGGGGAACGGACTTTCGCTCCTGCTTCGGCCTAGCTACAGGAGGATCACACGCAGCTTCGCCTCGCCCGCACGCACGACACGAACATGAAACCGAAACCGATTTCCCGGTAGGGGGTCTCCGTTTCACTGCGATATCACCCCCCAACCTCCGATACAATGATGAAGACATCGGTAATCATGATGCCGTGACACAGGTTCCGCTACACTGTGCTGCGACGTACCGCGCTACGTTGCACTGCGATGCCACGCTGCGCCGACGCCGAACTCGGCGACGGGCACTTGCAATGCTGAAGGTACCGATGGCGATGTACAGTGCTAGGGGCTGTGCTGCGCCGTGCTATGCTGCCTTGGACCTTGTCATGCTGCGCTGAACTGTGCTGTGCTCTATTGCGTTGTGGATAAACTCGCCCGTGGCCTCCGAATCCTGAGCGAACTGATTTGGATCTTAAGCTCGCGTTGCCTGAACGCGTGGCTCGCACTAACCTGGCCGCAATCGAAACGCGCGGGGGCGCTCGACCAGCTCGAGCTGAAGATCCGAGTCAGTTCCGAAGCTGGACCAAGCAACGCTCCACATGTGAAGCGTAGGACCGCTGTCACGACACCGAACTTGGCGGCGGGCACTTGCAATGCTGAAGGTATCGATGACGATGTACCGTGCCAGGGGCTGTGCTGCGTCGCGCTGCGCTGACTTGGAATGCGTCATGATGCGTTCAATCGTGATGTCCTCTATTGCGTTGTGGATCAAGTCGTCCTTGGCACCCGGCTCCTGGCCGAACTGATCTGGATCCAGCGCAGGACCACCATGTTAGATATCCTGATGGGTGCCCTGGCACGTGAAAACACGTGGTACCAGCCCACCCAGGAGGGGTATCTGACATGCGCTCGTTTGGGGCGCAGGCAGGCAGAGATACGCCCGGAAGCGCCCAAAGGCCAAAAAGTCAACGAACCGATGCAGGAAACATATAAACTCTCACGTTCCACTCCAGGCCCCCAGGAAGGCCCCGAGAGGCCCATGTCAGATACCCCCATAGGTGACCTGACCACGTTAAAGCACCTGGCTCCGCCATGTTAGATGTCCCCCTGGGCGGCCTGGACACGTAAAACAACATGGTTCCAGTTCGGGACAATCACGTTAGATACCCCCTCTGGGTGGCCTGGGCACGTAAGAACCACGAAGGACCAGCGCTGGGCAACCATGTTAGATACACCCCCGGGTGGCCTGTGCACGTAAAAACACGCGGCACTTGCTCGGTGGCCTGGACACGTAAAAAACACGTGGTGCCAGCTCTAGGCAACCATATTGAATCCACCACTGGGTGGCCTGGACACGTTAAAACACGTGGTCCTTGCTCGGGACAGCCAAGTTAGATACCCCCCTGGGTGGCCTGGACACGTAAACTCACGTGGTTCAGGCTCGGGACAACCATGTTAGATATCCCAATGGGTGGTCTGGACACACAAAAACAATGGTTCCAGCTCGGGACAATCATGTTAGATACCCCCCTGGGTGGCCTGGACACGTAAAAACACTGGCTCCAGTTCGGGATATTTATGTTAGATACCCTACTGGGTGGCCCGGACATATAAATTACGCTACCGAGGAACTCCACGTACCTAGTTTAAGTCGCGTGTGTTCGCAGACCCTCGCCGCCCATCTGAATCATTGCAGTTTTCATCGCCAAACATGGAAGTGGCAGCGCATCCACGGCGATTTTGGGGGGCATGGCTGCCGAGCAGGTCGGGCGGTGCTCTGAAGTAGGACTACAGGAGCGCGCCTGCGTGACAGCGCAGGCGCGCCAAGCCGGCTTGAGCCAAGGTGTTTACAGATCTTGACAAGACACAAGTTCCAACCCCCAGCGCACCCCCTGTGACGCCGAGGAAATGCCACGCCTGCCACGCCTCTAAAGTTAACCTTGCTGAGAATACTTCTGCCGCATACACGCCTGAGGCACCGGTGCATACTGCCCAAGTTATGGACTCCAGAAAATGTCAAGGCTGCTACGCTACCTACGTACCCTCTCTGCTGTCAAGCCCCCTGTGGCGTCGAGGAAATGCCACGCCTGCCACGCCCTGGGAGCCTGCAGCGCACAGGGCCCCCACCCCCAGCGCACCCCCTGTGGCGTCGAGGAAATGCCACGCCTGCCACGCCCTGGGAGCTTGCAGCGCACCCCTCCGGTGTCGAGAAAGTGCCACGCCTGCTAGGCCCTGCGACATTGGCGCGTATAGAGACCGCGGTGGGCCCCCACACCCAGCGCACCCCGTGTGGCGTCGAGGAAATGCCACGCCTGCTAGGCCCTGCGACATTGGCGCGTATAGAGACCGCGGTGGGCCCCCACCCCCAGCGCACCCCCTTTGGCGTCGAGGAAATGCCACTCCTGCTAGGCCCTGCGACATTGGCGCGTATAGAGACCGCGGTGGGCCCCCACCCCCAGCGCACCCCCTGTGGCGTCGAGGAAATGCCACGCCTGCTAGGCCCTGCGACATTGGCGCGTATAGAGACCGCGGTGGGCCCCCACCCCCAGCGCACCCCCTGTGGCGTCGAGGCAGTGCCACGCCTGCTACGCTTTGCGAGACCGAACGCTGTGCTGTGTGCTGTGTGTGTGCTGGCGTGTTGGTGTGTATGTGTGTATGTGTATGTGTGCGCTATGCCGTGCTGTGTTGTGCTGTGCTGTGGGTGAGGGAGGAAAGAGGAGAAGGGGGAGGAGGGGAGGAGGGAGGAAGACGCGGGTGCGACGCGGGAGGGAAGAAAACCAGAACCCCACCAAGCATGTGGGGAAAAATACGTGGTTCCAGCTCGGGGCAACCATGTTAGATACTTTCCTAGGTGACCTGGGCCCTCGTGGGGCCTCCTGGAAAGGGCCAATCTGTAGGAACACTTGCAAAAACACAAGGATTCGTGCACCTGGATAGGGCAAATCTAGTGGAACACATGTAAAAACATACGGATTCGTGCCCCTGACCCACATGTGTCCAGCACCCTGTGATTTATCGATCGGGAGTTGAAAAACCAGCGTTTCGCTAAGGACATCGTCTACTTTTTTATTCGCCGGCCCTGCGCGACCTTGTTCTTTATCGCAAAAGTAATTCGCCGGCCCGTCGCAAGTAAAAACCCGGCCCTTGGTTGACCAACTAAAAGAAAGGCCTGGGCCGACGCCCTTTCCAGGAAAAAATACAAACATGAGGCAGCTGACAGCCAAGCCTGCAAGGGTGGAGGGCCATGAATCAGGCATGCACGGCGCGCGCGCGCGACCCCAGCCAGCCGCTCGGGCAGCCGCCCTGCGACGCCGCCAGGGGCAGGTCGGGCAGCAAGCCGTGCCACCAGCGTGCCCGACACCCGTGCAGCGCCCTGCTGCGATGATGAGGATGATGGTGATGGTGATGGTGATGGTGATGGTGATGGTGATGGTGATGGTGATGGTGATGGTGATGGTGATGGTGATGATGATGATGATGATGATGATGATGATAATGATGATGATACTGATAATGATGATGCTGATTATGATGATGATGATTATGATGGTGTTGATGGTGATGATGCTGATGATGATG
>CAUYUJ010015185.1:265000-270000 GCA_963575745.1 Prorocentrum cordatum | reverse complement strand
GCCAGACTCCATCTGCTCCCGAGACTCGCTCCTGCCCTTCCAGGACGCGATGCACATGTCCCCCAGAACACTTGGCTGCAAGCCCACGCAGGGCCTGGACGTTGGTGAGCACTGTGGTGGGCTTCTTGTGCTGGACCTCATACTGGCACATGTGGAAGGAGACCTTGAAGACCTGGGGGAGCCCCATGAGGTCCACGACAGGCTTGAACTCCCAGAGACCCGACGACGAGGGATTCTCCAGGCTCCAGAGGACCCCACATCTAGAGGCCAAGACGCAGACCTCCACGGTGAAGAGGGCCAGCTCCACCGCCACCGCCTCCTTAGCGTAAGCCTTCCCAAGATTAGACACCCCTCGCCTCGCCACTGACCAGACCGTACATGGGGTACCCAAGTGGATATACCATATGAGGCCCGAGAGGATCCAGGACTTGATGAGGTTCTGAGTGCTTTTCCTGGTGAGGTCAAACCTCGCACCACGCTCCAGTTCGAACGGCGGCCCGACCCGCAGTCCGCGGGACCGGAGAGCACAAGTGAGGCCCGCTTCGCCGGCAAAGAGCTCGAGAGCCACGGTCTCCTGTACTGGAAAAGGCGCTCGGAGGTGTCGTCCACCGCCGGGCCGAGGGACCGAAGATGAGGCCGGGGGAGTGTCGGATCGCATGGTACATGATGTGGTATCTTCTGAAACTCCGACTGGGCCACCTGTCGACCCTCCCCCAGTCTCGTGCAGGCGCGAGCCGGCATCGGCAACATTGCGCTTGCTCTCGACGTGCCGTGAGTGCCAGCGGATCCGAGCAGCAATCTGGTAGCTAGCCGCCCGCCTCGCCAGCGCATTGAGGGCCCACGACTTCGCGCGGCCCTTCTCGAAGGCACAGATTGAGACCAGGTTGTCCCCGATAGAGGCGACCCGCCTCCCGTGGTTGTGGCGACTGCGCGTCGCTCGGCGAAGGCCGAAGAGGGACACGCGGCCTTCCTTGACATTGATGTGCTCCTCTGTCCAGCGCCAGCGCCCGACTCGAAGGTGCCTCCACCTTCGGACATCATCCCAGCAGCGGTCGATCGGGGGCACGGCGCTCGGGACCTCGACCTCCTCCTGCCTGGGCCGCGGCCGTGGATCCCGTGAGCGGCGCCCGACTCGAGGCCGGGAAAAAGGCCGCTCCTGGGCAGCTGCCTCCAGCGAGCGCCCATACTGCGTCTGCGGGCCGATGGCACAGGGTCGAGACCCTCGCACAGCAACGTCAGCATAGGCACCCTCAGGAAACTCCCACGACCCTCCAGGCGCGAGGCGGCCCCCCGCGTACTCGACCCACTCTGGACGAAGCAGCCCGACCTCGGGCAGTGAGTCGACGAGCTTGAATCGCCATCTCTCACGATAGCGGGTGAGGTCACGAAGCTCCGAGCTCGTCGCAGTGGTCGACAGCAAAGCGTACCCAAAGCTCGAGGAGTCGGAGCAGTACACCTCGTGGCTGAAGTCGGCCCCCAGGTCGTACTCGGACAGAAACAGCAGCCCCTGCACGAGCCGCATCTCATTCTTGATGGCCGGCGTGAGGCGGACGCGCCTCCCGCGCGCCGCCGCGACGAAGGGGTAGACCGCCTGCACGCACGCCAAAGCCGGCCGAGACAGACTGAACAGGTTGACGACGTGCCCCAGCCAGATCTCCATGACGTTGCCGTGGATCCAGCGGCGCCGCCGCAGGGCGCGAGTGGCCAGGTAGACGCGCCAGGCGCGTCGCGGCACGTGGCGCAAGCACCTCCGCTTCCCGTCGAAGACCACTCCGAGGCTCTCGAAGACCACGCCGACCTCGGAGTCGACGTGGGTGCCGATGTGCGCCTCCTCCGCCGCGCGCCTGAACCTCTGGACCGAGTCGAGCGCGGTCTCGCGGTCGCCGGCGAGCGTGGTGAAGTTGTCCACGTACACGCCCGACACGGCCTGCCCCGCCCGCAGCACTGGGGCCGGCGTACGCTCGCGTACCAGCGAGCGGGGGCACACTGCGCTCTTAGAGGCCAGGTAGGAGACGGCCTCGTTCGCGAAGTGCAACGCCCACGCCCACCCCATGGCCATGCCGTGGAAAACAGGATAGACCACCTCAGAAGGCTCGACCGCCACGCGCCGACCCAGATCATCGTCATAGACCTGGGCAACTCCCCAGGCGCCCGCGGCCCGCGGGAGGTCGATCCCGAACCAGGACCCCAGCTCCTCGACCAGCATCTGGTAGAAGCAGTCGTCGACGTCGCTGGTGCCGCCCCAGATCTCCGCGATGCCGCCGAATCCCCCGAGGTCCCGCAGCGCGGTGTCCGAGAGGTCCAGCTCGCAGAAGCCGCCGACCGACCCCAACCGTGTCTTCGGGGGCGTCTTGTGGCAGCGGTTCGCCTGTCGGGCGTCAATGATGAGCCTGATCCACGCGGGGTCCTTCTTCTTGACGAAAAAGATGCCGACCTTCGCCTTGAGCCTCTTGCGGAAGCCGATGAGGTTGGCGTCCCTGAGGCGGTCCACGAGCTCGAAGAGGCTGTCGTGGTCCCTCGCCAGCTTCGGGTCCCAATACGGCCTAGGAAAGTCCTGGGCCACCTGAGCTTCCAGTATCTGCTCCGCATCGCGCTCCACGCAATGCCTATAGTGCTTGATGAGGCCCGCCGTCTCGGGCGGCAAGAGCGACTTTGCGTCCTTCGCCACGGTACCCGAGCGGCAGATCTTGAGCTTCGAGATGTCGTACTCAGCGAGGTTCTTCGGCTCCTGCGAGTACAGGTCCCTGGACGCAAGGAGCTCCGCGAGGGCTCCGTCCTCGCCCAGGTCTCGAGGCGGCGGGCCGCACGCCTTGACGCGCCGAGCGACGTGCCGCAGGACGTCGCATTGCAAGGGCGTCCCCCGCTCACCTCCGAATCGTCGCGTACTTGAGACGCTCGAGAAAGAAGTAGTTGCGGCAGCGAGCTGGTTGAGTGATCTAACCGCTTCACACTCTCGCTGATGCCGATGGAGCTGCTCACGCCGACGCTGCTGAACGTATCGAGGAGCGCCAGGAGAAGCCAAGCTCGGAGCCGCCGGCGACGGAAGCGGGAAGATCTCGCCATGCCGCCTCTGGCTGCAGAGTCGCCGCCGAACGCCAGCGCCTCCACGGTCAAAACTGTCGGCGGGGACGGACATGCTGAAGAGCCGCCCCAGCCACAAGGGAACTGACCACTGGGGTCAGTTCCCCGCCTGCTTGTCGTCCCCCTTCGGCCCCCCCTTCTTTGGAGGCTTCTTCGGGGGGGGATCATCGCCACCTTTGCCACTCTTGTAACGTTTGTCCTCATTGAGCCGCTCCTCACGAAGAAGACGAGACTGCTTGAGGGTCTGTGCACGCTCTCCCTGCTTCTTGTAGATCCAGCCGCGGAAGCCCGCGCTGGCCGCCGCACCGCTCTCTGTAGTCGGGCCGCCCATGACCAGGTCCAGGCCGGCGTAGTCGGGATGCTTCGCGTTCCTCTCGACCGCCATCTCGATTTGGATCTGCCTGCGCACCAACTGCTCGAAGCACGCCAGGTTGGGTATGTTGAGCTGGTCCACCTGGTGGGCCAGCCGCAGGACCTCGGTGTTGTTGCGGTGCTCGTGAAGCGCCGCCGTACCGTCGCCAACACCACTGTCCTGCCTCCACTCACTCTCGTACACCACCATCGAGCCAGGCCCGTCGCGTATTGACTCCAAGTACTCCTTGGCCGCCCTTGGCGGCGGGAA
This sequence comes from Prorocentrum cordatum, assembly GCA_963575745.1. Taxonomy (NCBI): domain Eukaryota; class Dinophyceae; order Prorocentrales; family Prorocentraceae; genus Prorocentrum; species Prorocentrum cordatum. The sequence goes on along the minus strand of CAUYUJ010015185.1, from coordinate 266,297 downwards.
AGGCCAGTCCTCGAACGTCTCCTCCGTGAAGAGATCGACCGCATCCGAGAGGGCCAAGTTCCGCTTCCCCCTCTTCCGATGCAGGCCGAGGATCCTCGAGTCGCCCTCCGAAGACTCTCGCTTCTCCTTCCAGTCGTCGACCTTGTCGTCCCTGACTCGCTCCACGAACCGCTTGGCTCCGAGCCAGTCCACGACGCCGAGGTTCCCGAGGCTGACAAACCTCTGTGCGTCCGCCAGCACCTCCTCGGGGACCTCCTTGCCGAAGTGCTCGTCGTCGACCTGGTACACGACCCACTTGTGGACCTCGACGTCATCGAACTCGCCGTCCCCGAGGATCGCTGCCTGCACCTTCGCCTGTGCCCTGAACTCCTCCATCTGGGCGGCCGACACCGCGTCGTCGTCGAACACGTACGAGGCGGCCGCCACGTTGGCCGGGAAGGCCGCCCTCCTCGACAGCACCTTGTGCCTCTGGTCGTTGAGATCATGGATCTGCAGCTGCAAGTCGGGAGTGAGGCACACCCACCGACCGCCACTAACGCGATGTAACAGCACACGATGATGCCACACCAGCCCATTCGGATCATCTGGGTAGTGAACCAACACCTGCGCACACCGTGTGTCAAGCGTGGGCATCCCTCAGCTGCGCCGGTGTGGTGGGCCCCGCGCCGGCAGGCCGCCCCCCCGCCTCGAGAAAGGCGGGCCCAGTCGCTGCTGCCGCCGCCGCGCGCGGCCTCGCCGCCTCGGCTGGGCGCCGCCACGGGGCGCCGACGAGCGCGCCCAGCAGGAAGCCCGTGAAGCCCCCAGCCAAGGCGCTGGCGAGCGCGATGCCCGCGCCCGCCCAGAGGAGCGGCCCCAGCCCGCTCAGGCCGGCCAGCTCCGGGCAAGAGCAGTCCCCGCACTGCAAGCCGGGACACGCCGGCAGCACCACGTGCGGGCACTCCAGCGAGGGGCACGCGGGGCACGTGCTCGCCGCCAGGGACGTCCGCAGGTGAAAGGCCGCGGGCAGCAGATCGCGGGCGAGGCCTAAGAGGTCGGCCCAGGTGAGCATGAACCCCTGATATGACTTGAGCACAGACAGCAACGGGCGTGCCGAACGATAGCAGAGGAAAAAACAATAATATTTCACATACTACGACAACGACTATTACGACTACTGCTACTACTACTACTACTACCACTACGACTACTACTACTACTACTACTACTACTACTACTACTACGACTACTACTACTACTACTACTACTACTACTACTACTACTACTACCACTGCTAATACTACTACTACTACTACTACTA
>CAUYUJ010015185.1:252500-262500 GCA_963575745.1 Prorocentrum cordatum | reverse complement strand
GACTTCTACCACTACTAGGGCTACGACTACTACTCATACTACTCCCACTCCTCCTACTACTACAACTACTACTACTACTACTACTACTACTACTACTACTACTACTACTAGTACTACTACTACTACTTCTACTACGACTACTGATAATACTACTACTATTACTACTGCTACTACTGGTACGACTACAGCTACAACAACAACAACAACAACTACTACTACTACTACTACTACTACTACTACTACCACTACTACTACTACTACTACTACTACTACTACTACTACTGCTACTACTACTACTACTACTACTAGTACGACAGCTACTACGACAGCTACTATTGCAAATACGTCTACTACAACTACCACTAGTACCACTACCGCGACTACTACTACTACCACTACCACTACTACTACAACTACTACTACTACTACCACTACTACTACTACTACTACTACTACTACTACTACTGCTACCACTACTACTACTACTACTACTACTGATACTGCTACTACTACTACTTCGAGAGCTGATCTTATTCAGCGCAATTTACTCCTTTGGGGGTTGGACGGGTGGGTCGTGGGTGTCCTTGCGGGGGGATCCGCCGCGCACAAAAAGTACACGAAAGCCATACGATGACCACACGATTGCCATACGACTACCACACAATAACCATACCGCTACCATACGGCTACCACACGGCTACCATACGATTGCCATACGACTACCATACGGCTGCCATACAACTACCATACGAGTACCACGCGGTTGCCATACGGTTACCATGCGACTACCATACGATCCCCATATGACTACATGCGGATCCCATACGGCTACCATACGATTACCATGCGACTCTCATACGACTACCATACGAAAACTATACAATTACCACACGATTGCCATACGACTACCATACGACTACCATACGATTACCGCACGGTTACCATGCGACTACCATACGATTACCATACGATTACCATACGACTACCACACGCTTGCCATGCGACCACCGTACGACAACCATACGACTTACCATACGGCGACCATACGATTACCATACGCTCACCACACGATTACCATACGATTATTGTAAGATTGCCATACGATTACAATACGATGGCCAGACGATTACTATACGACGACCATACGATTACCATACGACTACCACGCGATCACTATACGACTAGCATACGGTTACCATACGATTACCATACGACTACCATACGCCCACCATGCGAGTACCATACGACTATCATACGATTACAATACGACTACCATACGATTACCATACGATTACCATACGATTACCATACAACTACCAAACGACTACCATACGACTACCATACGATTGCCACACGGCTACCATACGAATGCCATCGGACTACCATACGCTTAACATGCGACTACCATCATATTGCCATACGACCACCATACGATTACCACGCAAGTGCCATACGATTGCCGTACGTCTACCATACGATTACCATACGACTACCACACGCCTACCACGCGACTACCATACGGCTACCATGCGATTACCATACGATTACCATACGACTACCATACGAAAGCCAAACGGAAACCATACGACTGCCGCACGATTACCGTACGAAGGAATACCAGGCGAAAGCCATGCGATTAACATACGATTGCCATAAGACTACCATACGATTACCACTCGATCACCTTAAGATTGCCATGCGATTACCATACGATTACCATACGACTACCATATGATTACCACACGAAAACCTTACGATTATCATTCGACAAAAAAAAAAAACATACGATTACCAAACGATTACCATGTGAAAACCCATTAGCTTACCCTACTAACACCATAAGGACACCATACAAAAGCCATACGAGGGAAAGGAAACACTACAAAGGAAAAACGCCGACCATGCGATTACCATACGACTACCACGCGGTTACCACACGATTACCATACGAGTACCATGCGAGAAAAAATACTCACTGCGTGGAGCTCCCCATATTTGCATCTCATGTTTTGTGTCATGCCGTGGTGAGCGTCTGTTCATGAACGGTCGACTACAATAGCGCGTCCACGTGGGCGACAGGGCCGACGAAGACGAGTGACCCCTAATGCGAGTGATTGCGTATGAGTCAGAGTGAGCTTTGAGTATGGTTGAATGCGAGCCTCTTCCTCTTCATCCCCCCTCCTCAGCTGCCAGGCCTTCCGCTTTTCAGCCCGTGGTAGCTTTGGAGCTTCCCACATGTGCATATGTTGTAGGATAGTTGGCAGTGGGATATGGAAGACGAGCGTTTAGCCACACAAGGCCATAAGTGCATGTCATGTTGGAGGATAGTGCCACGGTGAGCATTTCCAACGATCCCCGCACACAACCACCGCCCCCCCTCGAAGTCACCCCCTTATGAATACATGTATATATATATATATATATACATATATATATATATATATGTCCTGGACTTCGGAACAAACGTTCTGCTCGCGTCAAGGACCTTCGAGCAAAGCGCCCTCCTCCTCCTCCTCCTCCTCCTCCTGTTCCTCCGCCCCCTCCCTTTTCCTGCTCCTGCTCCTCCTCCTCATCCTCCTGCTCCCCCTCCCCCTCCGCACCCCCATGCCCTTCCTCACGATCCCCCGCCTCCTCCTCCTCCTCCTGTTCCTCCTCCTCATCCTCGTTCCTGTCATTTCCCTCCCTGTTGAGCCCAGAAACAAGCGAACCGCCTGAGACATCCCCACAATATGGCCGCGAACGTGCCCGTGCAACCACCCCTGGCGGCTCCCCATAGGGGTGCTGCAACCAGCGCCCCGCTTGAGACATCCTCACAATCTGCCCTCCAAGCGAAGGATGTTGAGCCCAGAAACAAGCAAACCGCCTGAGACATCCCCACAAAATGGCAGCGAACGAGCCCGTGCAAACACCCCTGGCGGCTCCCCTTAGGGGTGCTGAAACCAGCGCCCCGCCTGAGACATCCTCACAATCTGCTCTCCAAGCGAAGGATGTTGAGCCCGGAAACAGGCAAACCGCCGGAGACATCCCCACAAAATGGCAGCGAACGAGCCCGTGCAACCACCCCTGGCGGCTCCCCTTAGGGGTGCTGAAACCAGCGCCCCGCCTGAGACATCCTCACAATCTGCTCTCCAAGCGAAGGATGTTGGGCCCAGAAACAAGCAAACCGCCTGAGACATCCCCACAAAATGGCCGCGAACGAGCCCGTGCAACCACCCCTGGCGGCTCCCCTTAGGGGTGCTGAAACCAGCGCCCCGCTGAGACATCCTCCAAATCTGCTCTCCAAGCGAAGGATGTTGGGCCCAGAAACAAGCAAACCGCCGGAGACATCCCCACAAAATGGCAGCGAACGAGCCCGTGCAAACACCCCTGGCGGCTCCCCTTAGGGGTGCTGAAACCAGCGCCCCGCCTGAGACATCCTCACAATCTGCTCTCCAAGCGAAGGATGTTGGCCCAGAAACAAGCAAACCGCCTGAGACATCCCCACAAAATGGCCGCGAACGAGCCCGTGCAAACACCCCTGGCGGCTCCCCTTAGGGGTGCTGAAACCAGCGCCCCGCTTGAGACATCCTCCAAATCTGATGTGTGTTGAGTAAGTCTGAGTATGAGTAGGTCTGAGTATGAGTATGCCTCAGTATGAGTAAGTCTGTGTATGAGTAAGTCTGTGTATGAGTAAGTCTGGGTATGAGTAAGTCTGTGTATGAGAAGGTTTGTGTGTGAGTACGTTTGGGTATGAGTAAGTCTGTGCATGAGTAAGTCTGTGTATGAGTATGTATGAGTGTGAGTAAGTCTGGGTATGAGTAGGTCTGGATATGAGTAAGTCTGAGTATGAGTAAGTCTGAGTATGAGTAGGTCTGAGTATGAGGAAAGAGGAGGAGGGGAGGAGGAAAGAGGAGGAGGGAGAGGGAGTAGGAGGCGTCCAAGGAATAACAAGGACCCCATCTTAGGATATGGGGAAAAACATACGACGACCATACGTTTACCATACAAGTACCACACGACTGACATACGATCCCCATACGAGAACCATACGACTACCATACGACTACCATATGACGACCATACGATTACCATACGACGCCCATACGATTACCATACGACTACCATACGACTACCGTACGGCTACCATACGATTGCCATACGACCACCAGACGACTACCATAGGACTACCATACGACAACCATACGGTTACCAGACTATTACCATACGACTACCACACAGTTACCATACGATTACCATCTGGTTGCCGTACGATTACCATACGATTACCATCCGATCCCAGAGGCTCCCTGGGGCAAATAAGGTAAAGTGAATCCTACGACTACTCCCACTGCTACTACTACTAATACTACTACTACTACGACCACCACTACTACTACTACTACTACTACTACTACTACTACTACTACTACTACTACTACGACTACTACTACTACTACTACTACTACTACTACTACTACTCATACTAGTACAACGACCACTACGTATTCCTCTTTTTCTACTACTACTACTACTACTACTACTACTATTACTACTACTACTACCACTACTACTACTACTACTACTACTACTACGGACACGACTACGCCGATTGCTACTACTACTACTACTACTACTACTACTACTTCTACTACTACTACCAGTACTAACTCCTACTACTACTACTACTACTACTACTACTACGGCTCTACCTACGACTCTACTACTACTACTACTACTACTACTATTACTACTACTATTACTACTACTACTACTACTACTACTACTACTACTACTACGAATACTATTATCACGAATACCTTTAGTCCTACTACTACTACTACTACTACTACAACTACTACTACTACTCCTGATATTACTATTTTTCTACTACTACTTCTACTACTACTACTACTACTACTACTACCCCTACTACTACTAATACTACGACTACAACTACTACTACTACTACTACTACTACTACTACTACTACTACTACTACTACGACTACGCCTTACATCGCGGCTACTCGTAGTAGCGGTATACCTACTACTACTACTACTACTACTACTACTACTACTACTACTACTACGACTACTACTACGAATCCTGATACTACCCCTACTACGACTACGACTGCGACCACGACTGCTACTACTATTGCTACTACTACTACTACTACCACTACTGCTGCTAAAACTACTACGACTACGACTACTACTATTCCTACTACTACCACTACTACTACTACTACTTCTACTACTACTACTACTACTACTACTACTACTACTACTACTACTACTACTACTACTACTACTACTACTACTACCCTACTACTACTACACTCCCTCTACTACTACTACTACTACTACTACTACTACTACTACTACTACTACTACTACTACTACCACTACTACTACTATTCCTGCTACTACTCCTACTACGACTACGACTGCGACCACGACTACTACTACTATTGCTACTACTACTACGACTACTGCTGCTACAACAACTACGACTACGACTACGACTACTACTACTACTACTACTACTACTACTACTACTACAACTACTACTACTACAAAAATTACTACTACTACTACTACTACTACTACTACGGCTACTACTACTACCATAATACTTACTACTTACTTCATACTTACTACTACACGATTCTACTACTATTCTACTACTACCACTACTCAAACTACACTACTTCGACTACTACTACACTACTACTACTACTACTACTATACTACTATTTACTACTACTATACTACTACTACTAATACTACTACTACTTACTCTCCTCCCTACTTTTACTGCTCCCCCCCTCAGCAGTACTACTACTATTACTACTACTAATTACTACTACTACTATGCTACTCAGACTACTATCTCTACTCTACTTACTCACTACTACTACTACTACTATTACTACTACTACGACGACGACGACGACGACTACTACTAACACTACTACTACTACTAGTTATTCTACTACCTACCCGACTAATCCTAAGGCTTTACCAATACTACTATTGCGACTACTACCCTACTACTTACTAATACTCCCACTTCTACTCCTACTCCTACTCCTACTCCTACTCCTACTCCTACTTACGACTACTGCTACTTACGACTACTACTACTACTAATACACTACTACACAACACTACTACTACTTACTACTACTCTCTAACTACTCCTACTACTTACTTACTACTACTACTAGTACTACTACTACTACTACTACTACTACTACTACTACTACTACTACTATTACGACTACTACGACTACTACTACTACTTCTACTACTACTACGACTACTACTACTACTACTACTACTACTACTACTACTACTACTACTACTACTACTTCTACTCCTACTACTACTCCTACTACTACTACTACTACTACTAGTACTACTACTACGACGACGACGACGACGACGACGACTACTACTACTACTACTACCACTACTACTACTACTACTACTTGTACTACTACCCCTACGACTACTCCTACGACTACCACTACTACTACTGCTACTACTACTCCTACTACTACTCCTACGCCCATCCTTATTCCCTATTACAATATACTCCTACTCCCCCCTCAGGCCGGCAGATAGGGGCCGCATCCGGGTGGTCCCATCCTAACCTGTAAAAAACAATGCAAAATCAACATTTTTCTTATTTTTTCCTCTCGACATGGACGTCCTGTCGTCCACGGCGATAATCCATTGCAAAAAATACCACAAAGAGCACACGCGCGCGTTCATGTCAGAATCCTACCGAACACCGTGTGTTTGCAAGCATTTCAACATAAAAACATCAAAAACCCAATGTTTTTTTTTTCACAAAAATTCTACAAATTTCCTGCCCGGCTCTCTTGCTGAAATCATAGGAAAACCATAGGAATCTTAAGAATTCGGTCAAATCCAGCGATTTCACGTCATCGCGCGGTGCACTCGCGATGCTCTGTCATGCACCCAGGCCGCGAATCCTGTGCAAAAAATACCACGCGGGCGACATGCGCGCGCGTCGCCGCGAGCGCATGCTCAAATCCTTCTAGAGTCGTCGCCGTCATTGGCACCGTCGCATGGACGTCCTGTCGTCCACGTCGCAAAATGCATAGCAGGAATGGGACGCGGCGCACACCCCGCGCCCGCCCATCCAATCCGTCCCATTCTAATATGCAAAAGACAATACACAGTTTTTGTTCTTCTTGTCAACATGGTCGTGCTGTCGTCACTTCGCAAAATGCGTGGCAGAAATGGGACGCGGCGCACACCCCGCGCGAAGGGGTGACATGTCGCTCTCGCCTCGGCGCCGCGCACCAACGTTTTTCCACTCAGCATGGACGTCCTGTCGTCCACGTCGCAAAATGTTTGGCAGGAGTGGGATGCGGCGCACACCCCGCGCCCGCCCATCCAAACCCCCCTTTATAAAATTATCCTGGCGAAGGACCCAAACATATGCAATTGTGAGTATCGCAATTGTGAGTATCTTCTTCGGTGGCGCTCCCTATGGGGCCACGAACCGCATGAGCGGCGTGCCGAAATGTGGCGGGGCACACAACGCAAAGGAATACGATAGATCTGATTACGAGAGAAAGAACGCGGGTGAGTCAGAGCGCGAGGGGATCTGAGTATGAACGGGTCTGCGCGCGAGTGAATATATTTGCATGAGTGCGATCATGGAACCGCCTAGTGTAAGTGTCGAGCATGCCTGTCCGAACACACGTGACACTGGGCGTGGCCGCCGCAGGCAGCTTCCGCGGGAACCCCGACGGCAGCGTCCGCACGTCGCGACGCCCATGTCGGCACGCCTCTTGCGAGGATCGCGCCCGCTTTCGGCTCTTCTTTTCCTTCCTCTTTGCCCGCGCACTCCAAAATCCAAGGCTGCGGGCGCAGCGCAGCGCGGAGTCCCCGCGACGCGCGCTGGTCGCCCCGGGCGGGGTCCCAGCGACGCGCGCGGGTCGTCCGCTGCGCGAAGCAGAGAGAGCTGACTAGCTAACTGGCTGGCTGATAGCGGGCAAGTCTCTGACCGCTGGGCAGAGCGACGACGGGCGAACGAGGCGCCGGGCCCCCCGCGGCACGGAGTTCCCGCGACGCGCGCTGGTCGCCCCGAGAGGGTCCCAGCGACGCGCGCGGGTCGTCCGCGGCGCGAGGCCAAACAATTAGTCGGGCAGTCGAGAGAAGGCGCGGCTCGGGGGAGACGCTCCTTAGGTCAGGCCTCGCGGATGAACTCGGTGAAGCCGAGCTCCCTGGCGAGGGCCGTCGCTTCCCTCCTGCACCGCTTCGTGCGCGCCGCAAACTGCTCCAGCTGCTTCCGCAAGCCCTGCGGCGGCCCTGCCAGGAAGAACTCGATGCGCGGCGCCCGCATGAGCAGGAGGTCCTCGTGGCGCGTGGCGCGCGAGAGCAGCGCGTAGAGCTCCAGCCACCAGTCGTCGTCCTCCTTCTTGCCGTTCCCTACCTCGTGGCGGCCGCAATCCAGGATCACGCCCGGGCGACGTCGACCGAGGGAGCAGCGCGCCGGGCAGCCGACGGCCCAGGGCGAGAGTCCACAGGACCGAGAGATGGTCTGGCCGCGGACTGCTCGCGCCCCGGAGGTCTGGCCGCCCCCGGAGCGCCGTTCCCCCGCCCCGTCGCCTTCGCGCATGGTGCGCCCCTGGCACGCCACCGTGGTGATGACCCTGCCGTGCGAGAAATGCGGGGGGTGTGCCGAAATGGGTGGGGGTGACGCATGCGGGCGGCGGCACTGAGGCCTTCGGTGGAGCTCCCTATGGAGCCACGAAACGTGTGAGGGGTGTGCCGAAATGGGTGTGGGGGACGCATGCGGCCGCGGGCACTGGGGCCTTCGGTGGAGCTCCCTATGGAGCCACAAAACGTGTGAGGGGTGTGCCGAAATGGGTGTGGGGGACGCCTGCGGCCGCGGGCACTGGGGCCTTCGGTGGAGCTCCCTATGGAGCCACGAAACGTGTGAGGGGTGTGCCGAAATGGGTGTGGGGGACGCATGCGGCCGCGGGCACTGGGGCCTTCGGTGGAGCTCCCTATGGAGCCACAAACGTGTGAGGGGTGTGCGTCTGAGGGGTGTGCCGAAATGGGTGTGGGGGACGCATGCGGCCGCGGGCACTGGGGCCTTCGGTGGAGCTCCCTATGGAGCCACGAAACGTGTGAGGGGTGTGCCGAAATGGGTGTGGGTGACGCATGCGGCCGCGGGCAATGGGGCCTTCGGTGGAGCTCCCTATGGAGCCAGGAGCTCCCTATGGAGCCACGAAGCGGGTGAGGGGTGTGCCGAAATGGGTGTGGGTGACGCATGCGGGCGCGGGCACTGGGGCCTTCGGTGGAGCTCCCTATGGAGCCACGAAACGTGTGAGGGGTGTGCCGAAATGGGTGTGGGTGACGCATGCGGCCGCGGGCACTGGGGCCTTCGTTGGAGCTCCCTATGGAGCCACGAAACGTGTGAGGGGTGTGCCGAAATGGGTGTGGGTGACGCATGCGGCCGCGGCCACGGGGGCCTTCGGTGGAGCTCCCTATGGAGCCACGAAACGTGTGAAGGGTGTGCCGAAATGAGTGTGGGGGACGCATGCAGCCGCGGGCACTGGGGCCTTCGGTGGAGCTCCCTATGGAGCCACGAAACGTGTGAGGGGTGTGCCGAAATGGGTGTGGGGGACGCATGCGGCCGCGGGCACTGGGGCCTTCGGTGGAGCTCCCTATGGAGCCACGAAACGTGTGAGGGGTGTGCCGAAATTGGTGTGGGGGACGCATGCGGCCGCGGGCACTGGGGCCTTCGGTGGAGCTCCCTATGGAGCCACGAAACGTGTGAGGGGTGTGCCGAAATGGGTGTGGGGGACGCATGCGGCCGCGGGCACTGGTGCCTTCGGTGGAGCTCCCTATGGAGCCACGAAACGTGTGAGGGGTGTGCCGAAATGGGTGTGGGGGACGCATGCGGCCGCGGGCACTGGGGCCTTCGGTGGAGCTCCCTATGGAGCCACGAAACGTGTGAGGGGTGTGCC
>CAUYUJ010015185.1:227500-250000 GCA_963575745.1 Prorocentrum cordatum | reverse complement strand
GAGGATGGGGAGGAGAGGAGATGCTGTTGGAGCGGGCACTGGGTCAACAGCCCTTGTCGCCCCCGTCGCGAAAGATGCTTCGGTGGTCCCCTCCCCCAGCATGCTTTCTTCGGGAGGAGGAAGAGGAGGAAAAGGAAGGATAACGATGAAGAGGAAGAGGAGGAGGCTGTCAGAGCATGTTGGGTCCATGAGGGTGTCCAAGATGCTGTTCCGATTCGGCACATAATACTCCTGCTGTTCCTCCGCCTCTTGCTCTTCCTCCTCCTTCATTTCTCATGCTCCTCCTGCCCCTCCTCGACACGACGTCCTCATCCCCGTTCTCCTTCTCCTTCTCAGATTTTCAATTCCTCGACTCCTCGCACGTTTGTCCTCGTCATCCTCCTGCACAACCTTGTCCTTCTCACGTGCCCCCGCCTGCTCATCCTCGCCTCCTCGTCCTCGAAGTTATCCTCGTCATATCCATCGTCTGGTTTCTCTCCCTGCACCTGTTAAATTGCGTCTGTCCCTGCCCTCCCGCTTGACTCCGTGCTCTCTTACACATCCTATTCCTTTTCCTCCGCATCGTCCCCCTCGCCGTCCTCCTGCAACTCCTCATCAGCATGTTCCTCTGACTCCTCGCGCGCACCCTCCAATTACATCACCTCAAGAGCAGGGGGAGGCAGTCCTCCACGTCCCCCTTACCAGAAGGCCCAAATCCCTATATATCAGCACAAGATTGGGAGAGGAGGATTGAAAGCTCGCCATCTGCGTTTTTTGCGATGAGGCACCACCGAGAAGAGGTCGGTTTCCGTAGGGCCAGAAGCTCGGAGCGTGCACGCCTCAGACCAAGCCGCGGGAGCCGCCCCCTCGACCCCCGCCCACGAGGCGGGGCCCGCAGAAACCCTGGAGCCAACGGGGCCACGGCCAGGAACGGGGCCTCCCTGGGGCCACCGACGGATCGCGGTGGGCAAATTCGCTGGGAATGAAACCTTGCGCCGGTCGCACGCGGATGTCAGCCGGCACGCCAACAGGCGGGTCCAACACCAAATCCTTCACCCCCGCCTTGTCGGACAGCCAACGCCTGGCTCTGAGGCGGCGAAACTGGTCTTGCAGCCCAAGGCCCGCAGTTTCCCGAAGGCAAGGCCGCAGCAGAACCCGCGTCGGCTTTAACCCGGTGAAGTAAACCCCGCAGGCCCAACACCAACTTAAAACTCGGTCATCGCCACGCCCGTCGCGCGCCGTGTCCCGAGCATACAACAGTGGGTGCTCGTTGCACTTACAACCCATCTGTGCGTATTCATCTCAACCGTCGGCTGGACGGGCCAGGCAGCAAAACGGAAGGCTCTTGGGGGGGCGTCTCAGGATGGGCTGCCACAGCCTTGCATTGAGCGTCCCCGAGCTTTCCAAGATCATCATGATACCGCCAAACGTCTCCGTCCCCCGCCCACAAGTGGACCTCCCCCGTCCACTGGGCAGGTGCTCAGCACATCTTTCACGCCGTGCGGACTGCCACCCTGCTTCGCAAACTCGTCAGCAACATCATTCCAAGGCTTCTCCCAAAGCGTGGTCTCCTCATGATAAGCGTCCGTTCTAATACAGTGGGCGTTCGTCTCGTGGGTCTCAGAATCATTCGGGGGAAAAACCGAAAAACAGGCCCACAGATGGGTGTGGATTGCACGGGTGTGACTGCAAGGATACAAGAAGACACGAGGTACAAATAGGGGGACCCGTGTTGGAAGAGAGCACAGTCTTTCCTTTTACGGAGGCGTGGGCGCGTCCGTCACAGGCGAGTCATGATAGCCCCAGGGCCTTTGTGAGCCGATAGAGCGGCACACATAGGAGCACTGACAGAGGCGCAGGAGAAGTAGAGGCTGACAGGGGCCTGACAACCACAGTTCCGACCTTTCCTGCAGCCGAGACGCCGCCTCGCCTCAGAAGATGAAATTCCTCTCGCAGGAGATACCGTAGCCGTTACACGTACTACCAGAGCCTCAGTGACGTGCAGCTGGTACAGCTCCACGAACACGTACGACTCGAGAGCATCTCTAAGAGAGATCCTTGAGGCGATTGTCTGCTTCGAGGTCCATGGTGACAATGAGTTCAGCCGGCTTCGCTGCGACCATAGCCTGCCCCATATGATCAATGGAATTCTGTGGTTCGGGTCCACGATGGTCGTATGTTTTGCCAGTGCGCTCCAAGAACCGATCGGCCGCGCTGAGAGCTTTGGTCCACTGAGGAAACCGCATCTCGCCCTTGGGAACCATCTCGACCCAAAGAACCGGGAAGTCGGAGTCCTCGACTACTTCATCTGAATACGAGTGTACACTTGGAAACGCAGTCGGGACGGCCTTCTCTGCGAGGTACATCCTGTCCCTCCCTCATCGTCGCGGCGTGGATCCTGAGCGCCTTGACGCAGACGCCGCCTTCGGTCTGGCACCGCTGCTTGCGGGCGCGCGACTTGAGATAGCACGCGCGACGGCGGCGATCTACCTGCAGCTCAACGACGCAAGAGTGCATATTCATCTCCAGGCTGACGTCAGACCACACATGCACCATGAAGTGGGCGCAAGAGGTACGGCGATACGTCCTTTCGCAGACAGCGCTGTAGACGTTTTAACAGCTCGAAGGTCCTGGCTTCAGCTCCAATGAGCGCTTCTTGCTCCAAAAATATGCCAATGCTGCCGAGTTGGCGCCGTGGTAAGTAACCTCGATATGGGCATCCTTCTTGTTGAGCTCCTCGTCGCGCTGCATCTCCCTACGCAGATCGGCGTCAAATCCATCATCCACCACTGTCCGCTTGGATACGCAATTGGCCCCTGGACATGAGGACCATCGATGAGTCCTGAGAGGCGTTAACGAGTAAAGCGGGCGCCTCAATCCTGAAATGAGCTTCCAGAGCCAACGCGACCAAAACAGTCATAATGAAGGAAGGTGTCGAGTAGGTGGTCTCTCGTCACTTCGACCCTGCGACCCGTCTTCCAGCGGTCGCTGATAATTTGGTTGAAGACCGTCGTGTTCTTCCTGGACAGCTTGGCACTGATGCGCTTTCCTTCAAGTCTTAGATGTATCTCACCCTGCTCCGCTGGAGGTCCTTCCAGTCCTGGAGCAGCGGCGCATTGATCAAGCACCGCCCCAGTCTTCATGGCCCCGGAGACGGATCCACCCATTGGTGGAGGATTGTCGACTAAGCCTCTGAGCGCGCCCGCTGCACCGTTCAACTCGCTGAGGTTCTCCAGCCTGCGCGTCATTGCCCATCGCCACCTCGACCCGCCGAGGATCCGGATCTGGGCCGTGATGCCACCGATGGTCTTCCCACCTTCTCTCGCCTACTCCACTCAACTGTCGACCATCATATGCTGCTCTTCCCGGGGACGACGCCATAGGTTTCTACCGATCTTCGGAAGGTCGTTGTAGTTCATGCTGGGGATGATGGCTAGCGCTGCAGGTGCCCAGCGCGGCAAGTCTCTGAATGGCGTCGCGACGAAAACTGACGCCGGATGAGGACCGGAGGGGTCTTTGATCTCGGTGTCCGCGCACGCCAGGAAGTATGCGTAGGAGGCGTCGTAGTCCTCTGTCGTCGTCAATCTTCAGGTCGTCCTGCACGATTTCGCATGCGAACGCGCTGCGCGACTCCAGACTCTGAGCGATGCCGAATGGCACTTGCGTCAGCAATTTCAGCCAAACAGGCACGGATGGTGCACGGCCATCATCTCCTACGTGGGAACATTGAAGGTCGCGCTGGAACTCGAATTCTGAGCGATCGGCTGAGCACGGCCCTTTAGCACCAGGTAATGGATCACATCATCGGTAGGCCAGCGTCCGTTCCTTTCGAGTTCGGATAACTGTTTGCATGCGGGTAGCAGGCCTGGTAGAGCTATTAGGTCGACCACGGTAACCCAGGCGTTCTCCGGCAGGAAATCAGAGATTCTGAGCACCCAGACATATCCTTCTTCACGGGAGCGATACTGCGGCTCCTGCCCCTCGGGTTGCACCAAGTAGACATGCCCGAAGTTTCTGTCAGGTGGGGTCGTGGGCTTGTCGCTAGGGGTGTCCACCAGGTCGCCCACAAGGATGTGCAGTCCAGCGTCCTCGCCAAGATCCGACTTGCCGCGTGCCTGAGAATGCAATCGAAGTTCAGATCTCGCTCGTGAGCAACGCCCAGATCAACGCGGTCAACTTGTCCTCCTGGAGTGGCGACCGCATTCGAGTAACTCACCCTGGAGCTCCGCCAATGGACGAGGACGTCGACGCCGTTGTTGTCACTGGGGAACAGAACGACTTCGGCCTCGGGAGGAGTGGCATGGCCTCCTCGGGGATTTCATTGGCTGTCTCCTTGGCTGTCTCCTTGGCTGTCTCCTGGACCGCGTGGTCAGCGAGGTAGACGTTGACGCGATGACGCTGTGCTCCTGTCGCAGGTCTCTTGGTTCCTCGCGCCGTTGGAGCTTCGCCCTCCGGTACCTCTGGAGTCGGCACGGGCTCTTCTTGTTCTTCCACTCCTGCTTTTGCCAGATCATCAGCGATGACATTCCTCTCGACGCAGGCTTCGCAGGGCGTCTCGCACTGCCATGGAACAGCGTCGCCGTAGAGGTGGTCGCCTGATGATGCGCCAGGTTGTCCACCACGGGGCTCCGCGTCCTCCGCAATCTCCCTCCTGTTCGTCGTCGCCCTCGTTCGAGTCCTCGCCCTCGTCCTCGACCTACTCGAACCTCTCGGTCTGGCGCTTGGCCTTCCCGTTCTGCCGGCGCCTCCGGCGCTTGCCCCTTTTTCCTTGGACAGCCTCCTAGGTTGAGTCCGCGCACGGCCGAGGTTATTCTTGGCATTTTCCCGGACTCCCCCCGGCACGCCCACTGCTTCCCCCAGGTCCGCCATCATGCTGAAGTGGCCAATCTTGTCGATCAAGGTGAGCATGATCCAGTAGAGGCGATTATGCAGATGTCTTTTGAAGCAGCGGTTCCAGGAGGCCCAGGTGTGGAAAACTTGAAGGAGGACTGGGAGCTGGTTCATCCTGGAGGGTTCGATGCGGTGCCTCTACGAACGCACTGCGAACTTGTAGTTGAGGATCGGCAGCCCCTCAGCGTAGCCCGCGGGGCTCGCAGTCTCTGGGTCGCCGCCTTGGTCTGACGCGGGTCGAGGCGCTGCTGCAGTTCGACCCCTCGAATTTCAGCTCGAGACCCCTCCCCTGCCTCCTGGAGCTGAACGATCCTCTGCCGATGGCAACTTTATCCAGCATCGGCATCCTGCACCCTTGCGAGCACCTTGTCCAGACGACGAACTTCCAGCTCGAGGTTCTGGGTCGTCGTCCTGACGAGTGCGATTCGGGCCTTGACGCGATAGACATTTGGCACCGAGTCTGATGGCATCCACTCCCTCGGGACCTCCTCAGGTAGCTCGAGGCCATTGACGCGATGCGAGGGTCTTGTTGCAGTCGCCCACGCGGCGCACCTATTTTGCCTCTTCGCTTCTGCGGTCGGTGACCTTCTGGATCCTGCCCGCCATCTTCTCATCTCTCCTCCTCTTGACATCCGCGGACAGGGGCTCCTTGTCCGCGTCCTCCCTGGCCGCGTAGACCGCGACATCACGGTCGCCTCCGTCGCATGCGATGGCGCCTCTGCCTCTGCTGGACTCGAATCCTTCCAGGGAGTGCGGCTCGTGCACGCTGGTGGCCCAGCGCTGCTCGTCACGCAGCTCTTCGTCGATCCCCACAGTTCCCGCGCCGCCCGCGCCCATGGGATCCTGGAAGTCCGAGTCGCGAGCCCCCCCCCGGGGCCTTCTGGGGGAATTCTCGGCTGGTCTCCTGCACCTCGCCTGCTCCTTTTGCCCCCTGAATACCGCGGTAGAGGGGCGTGCGAGGATGGCCTTCAGGGGGCGCCGCTGGCGCCGAGCCGCGGGGGGCAGCCCTGGGGTCGTCGGCCGATGCAGCCGCTGAGCCACCTGAGCCGCCGCCCACATTCTCGTCGCAGTCCTCGCAGTCGCACGACGCGTCGCCCATGACGTCGCCGTCGACGTCGGCGGGGTCGCCCTGTTCACCTCCGGAGACGGGCTGGTCGTCGAGTGGATGCACTGGGGGCCCAGGCGCCGGCCCTTTGGGCGGCCTGGCTACGTAAATAGGAGAAACCCAAGTCGCGAAGTCAGAACCGCAAGCTGTCAACGGCGGCACACCATGACAACGCGCAGACACTTGCGCTGCACGAGGAGGGCACGACAGAACATCGCGCACAAAAAGACATGAGTCTGCAGCAGGTCGGGTAGGAGGGGTGGAACGCTTCGGAGACGCGCGAGCGGAAATTGCGTTCGACGGGAATGTGATTCCGAATGTTCTGTCTCGGATTGCGTTCCCCGGTAGCACGTCGGAATGCTTTCCTTCGATCCATCTCCTCCTTCCCCCTGTTAGCGCGCGATCTTGCCGTCGGGAGTGCGCGTTCCGTTTTAACTTCGCCAAACTGCCCGCAGGTCTCAGTTCGCGTGGAACACAGCGACACCGACCACAGAGGCTCGCCAAATAATCCCGAATCGCTGCAATCTCTAGGGCAGCTCGCTTCTCAGCCGAGGCGAACTGCTCCCGACTGATACAGACGTATAAAGATTTCGCGTCGGTCATGGTGAGGATGTCAAAGTCGGGACTGTGCTCCATGATAGTCGCCACTCGGATTACTTGGTTCATAGCATGTCGATCTCGGAGCTCGCATCGATGATTTTTTACAATTGAAAGCAACGGATTAACCCACTCTGCCCCTGCCAAACCCACAGGCACCACATTAGCCTCCACCGCCAGAGTAGAGCTCCCAGCACGAGCAGGCTCGCGGGAATGCCATGTAAGAGTACTGACGGCAGCTTCCTTTCCCACTGGGAGATCTTTGTCCGCGGCGCAGATCACGTCGCCTGTCCAGGAGCGACTTTGCCCTGCGCCCTCGAGGTCCAGTCCTGAATCGCACAGAGCACCTAGACGAAGGCGAGAGAAAGGCATGGATTTGGCGGCGAAGCTGGCGCTGGCGTCCTTGAGGCGCCGCAGTGCAGCACTCGTCTCGATGGGGTCTTTTACCTGAGAGTTGGGCAGGGTGCTGCTCAGGAGAGATGCGCCCCCCGACCCGTCGGGCAGACCCTCTCGGCATGCCCAAGTGGATTTCCCACGCAGGCCGCGCGCGGCGGTGGTCTCCTCTGGCGCAGCGGGTAGTTCGGGGTTCTTGCCGCGCCCCCGTGGGGGACTGATCGGTCGAGCTCGTTCTGCAAGATGCCGCGCCATGGAGAGGGCGAGGTCAAATTCTTGGCGTCGTCGCAACGCGCGCCCGCCAAAACTCAGGAGAGCCCTCCATGAACTCGATCCACTTTCCCCGAATTCGAACTGCTTCCGTAGGCGAGAAATGGCATCGACAAAACTAATTCCAATACCGCCTCACAACAAATCATCTGCTTCGATGACACCGAGACCCGAAAATTGCCCAGGGCGTCCATCAAGAGCCCCGCACATGAGCATGACGCAGGGTGCTACAGGATGGCGAGTGGAACCATACTCTTTGAACGCTGCCAGAACACTTCTGCGCCAGCTTCAAGGCCGGCAACGAGTCCATAAACTTCTGTCAGCAGTTCAATCACCAGCAATTCGTGGGGGTCTTCGCCAGGAATGCCACCCGCAGGTGGCGAGGCAAGAAAAGTTATTCCCGCTGGTCTAGGAGTCCTTGGGCGAAGCCAACTTGACGTCGCCCATCCAAGCTTTCGCCTTGATAGAGGACAGCCATTGCAAAGCAAGAGGCACGTCTGATGTGGAAGGCGCACACGCGGTGCGATTCAGCACGGCGAAGTCGGATCCATGATATCCTCGAATAACCAATCGTGGCATAGCACCAAAATTCATTGGGACAGCAAGATCATTGAGCTTGTTGTCGCAATCCGCCCCCTTATCTTCCCGTGCGCCGCGCCACCGAGAGGGAATAATTCGTTTCGGACATGTGCGACAGATTCCTGCAGCAGTGGCGCCCCTGTAGACACGCGTTGCTTTGGTGCCGCCAAGTCCAGGAGCTTGGATCTCAGACCATTCTTTACGACGGCTACGGGTAGGTCCAAGAAGCCGCTGTTTAAGATGATCAGGTAGCGGATTGATAGCAACTTCATTATCAACCCGATTTTCCTATATGGGGGACGTGTTAGCGGCATTGAGGATGGCTGCTCTTGGTGAATAGGCTGCGCACGTGTTTTACAGATCGGGAGTCTTGTGTTGCCTGCAACTTATAACTGCTACCTGCAACTTATAACTGTGGCCCACGTAGTAAGTATCCTGTTCGTCTGAGGAACCTGCAGAAGGAATGTTAGGAGGTGCGCTCGTAGTCGGCGCTGGCGGCGGCAGGCGCGACGACGCCGCAGCGGGCGAAGGCGCGCCCGAGTCTCGGGCGGCAGCGCTGGGGCCCCCCCCCCAGCGCCCCCGCCGCAGAAGGCTGCCTCGACCCTGGCTCGCTCTACGGTTCAGCGGAGGAAGCAGCATCTAAACGAGGTCGAACTTGTCGGTCGTCGCTGCGAGGCGCGGCGCGTGCCGGTCCAGGTTCGCTGCAACCTTCCGCCATTGGTAGCAATTATGTGTCCTGTTTTTTCTTTTTCCCAACCATCCTGTGGTGTTGGGTCCGCGTTTTGAAGAGACGTCGCCCCGCGTTCCTCCTCCTTCCTCCTCCATCCTTCCCTGAACGCATCAGCATCATCATCATCATCACCAACATCGTCATCATCGTCGTCAGCATCATCAACATCAGCATCATCAACATCATCACACGTTTCGTTGCCCCATAGGGAGCTCGACCGAAGGTCCCAATGGCGCCGTCGGCATGCGTCTCCACCCCCAATACAGCGCTTCGTGGATCCACGGGAAGCGCCACCGAGGGCCCCCGTGGCGCAGTCCGCATGCGTCTCCTCCACCCAGTACAACGTTTCGTGGCCGCATATAGGGGCTCCGCCGAAGGTCCCAGTGGCACAGTCCGCATGCGCCCCCGCGATTCATTTCGGCCCACCCCTCACACGTTTCGTGGCCCCATACGAGCTCCGCCGACGGTCGCAGCGGCACAGTCCGCATGCGCCCCCGCCACTCATTTCGGCACACCCCTCACGCGCTTCGTGGCCCCGCAGGAGCTCCGCCGAAGGCACCAGTGGCACGGTCCGCAGTCGCCCCCGCCACTCATGTCGGCACACCCCTCACGCGCTTCGTGGCTCCACAGGAGCTCCGCCGAAGGTCCCCGCGGCGCGGTCCGCATGCGCCCCCGCCACTCATTTCGGCGCGCCCCTCACACGCTCCGTGGCCCCACAGGAGCTCTGCCGAAGGCCCCAGTGGCACAGTCCGCGCGCGCCCCCGCCGCTGATGTCCACACCCCTCACACGCTTCGTGGCCCCGTAGGAGCTCTGCCGAAAGTCCCAGTGGCACAGCCCGCAGTCGCCCCCGCCCCTCATTTCAGCCCACCCCTAATACGTTTCGTGGCCCATAGGGGCTCCGCCGAAGGCCCCAGTGGCACAGTTCGCGCGCGCCCCCGCCGCTCATTTCGGCACACCCCTCAAACGTTTCGTGGCCCCACAGGAGCTCAGCCGAAGGCCCCGGTGGCACAGTCCGCGCGCGCCCCCGCCACTCATTTAGGCGCGCCCCTCACACGCTTCGCGGCCCCACAGGAGCTCAGCCGAAGGTCCCAGTGGCACAGTCCGCAGTCGCCCCCGCCACTCATTTCGGCACACCCCTCACGCGCTTCGCGGCCCCACAGGAGCTCCGTCGAAGGTCCCCGTGGCACGGTCCGCGCGCGCCCCCGCCACTCATTTCGGCCCACCCCCCACGCGCTTCTCGGCCCCATAGGAGCTCCGCCGAAGGCCCCGGCGGCACGGTCCGCGAGGCGTACTCTGAGGAGCGGCCCGCCCGAGCCTCGCCGTCTCTCGACGGTCTGACTAATTGTTTGGCCTCGCGCCGCGGACGACCCGCGCGCGTCGCTGGGACCCTCTCGGGGCGACCTGCGCACGTTGCAGGAACTCCGCGCTGCGTTCCGCCCGGCGCCTCGCTCGCCCGTCGTCGCCCTGCCCAGCGGCAAAAGCCTCGCCCGCTATCGCAAGCCAGCGAGCTCTCTTTGCCCCGCGCAGCGGACGACCCGCGCGCGTCGCTGGGACCCCTCAGGGGCGACCAGCGCGCGTCGCGGGGACTCGGTGCCGCGTTCTGCCCAGCGCCTCGCTCGCCCGTCGTCGCTCTGCCCAGCGGCAAGAACCTTGCCCGCTACCAGCCAGCCAGCTAGCTCTCTTTGCTCCGCGCAGCGGACGACCCGCGCGCGTCGCTGGGACCCCTCAGGGGCGACCTGCGCGCGTCGCGGAGACTCCGCGCTGCGCTGCGCCCGCGGCCTTGGACTTTTGAGGGCGCGGGCAAAGAGGGGGCAACAGAAGGGGGGGGAAGCGGGCGCGATCCTAGCGGGGGGGCGCGCCGACATTGGCGTCGCGGCGCGGGGGCAGCGCCGTCGGGGAGTCCCGGGGAAGCCCCTTGCGGCGGCCGCGCCCAGCGCCACGAGTACTCAGAGGCAGTCATTCTCAAACTATTGACAGTCATATACAATTACACCATGCTTTGTTTTGTCATACTCGCATTCATGCACGTAGACTCGCTCGCACGCAGCTTCATTCACAGTCAGACGCACTCGCGCTCAGATTCACGCGCGCTCAGTCTCCCTGCGTACTCACATCAATCGTTTTCGTTCGCGTTGTGCACCGCGCCACTCATTTCGGCACGCCCCTAGCACGGCCCGTGGCCTCATAAGGATCACCACCGAAAAAGTGAAGCACAATTGCGGCATTCACACCTGCATATGGTCGGGTCCTTCGTCGGGCTAATTTTCTGGCTGTGGCGGCCCTGATCGGCATCGACGTCGGAGCCGTCGGGAATTTCATCGGCCTCCGCCGCTTCAGGGTCGAGTGGAGGCTCGTCTCCAAGGAATCTCGGGTTTCCTTCTCCGGCGACGTCAATGCAGCGACGAGCTCCACGAGTGCGCTCGAGATCAATATCAAGGTCATGGGGGCAGCGACTGAAGATCTCGATGCCCCAACTCTCTTCTTGGGTGGCACTGCGCACTTGTTCGCTGGACACGCGCCGCAGCATGTTAATCCAAGCCCCACCACCAGCAGGTAAAACATATCACACCAGGCCCAAACCACTTTCCTGAAGCAAGTCGTCCCTATCCCCAAACAAACAAGACATGGCCGTCCGCGAAAATCGGTGGCATGCGGTGTCCGGCACGGAGGACTCGGAAAAGTCGCGCCCGGCTGTCCATCGCAGCCCATGCTTTCACAGCGGCTCGGCGTCGCTCTTCCGCTCGGACCGGCGGTGAGATATTCGGGATCTATGGGGTCATCGCAGAGCAGCGCCGCTGGCAGACATTGCGTGGTACCGCAAAGCCGTTGCGCAGGTGAGAAAGCACTCCGAATCTGGTAACGGTCCCGAACAGACCAACACATCTCCCCAATAGCCTACCACTCGGCTGGAGTATCCGGACCTACCGGCGAACGGCCACGCGGAGCCGCCGCCCCCGCTATTTCCCAGCACGTTCCGTTCGACCGTTCTGCCATAGTGAACGGTCATCAGTGGGGAAAATAAGGAAAGGCACACACTCACACCGTTGTTTTGCATGTCATCGACGAACGCCCCCTGGCACTCTGTTCCTGGATCAACTGCGAGGACCTCTGGAGACTCTGGCATGCCAATCACTCGTGTCCATGTACGCACACATGCTTGCCACGCTACATCCGCTGACTTCCCTGTCCCAGGACTTTCCCTCTAGGGATTGCTGTCTGAAATCGCCTCGCCCATGCTTCCGTGTGCGCAAGTGCTGTCCAGTACTGTCGTGCCTGACTGTAAGGCGCAAACATGGCGATGGCCTCGTCTTCTTCCAGAACCACATCGTCGGGCAAGCCCCCAGCTACGAGGGCCAGGCGCTTCTCGAGTTCTCGGAAGAGCACGAGCTTATGCGCGATATGGTTGACCCAGCATTCCCCTCGTTTGCGCTCGGTGTCCCCTACGTAGAAAAGCTCATGAGAAACCCAAAAACCTTCGGCGCCCTGCAGTCTCGGCACTTGGCAGAAGCCTTATGGATGCGTTTCATTACGACCTGCCCGCCGTCCTCGGCGGACAGCTGGCCCTGGGTAAGTTCGCCAATGATGATATTGAAGTCGCCCTTGGCATG
This sequence comes from Prorocentrum cordatum, assembly GCA_963575745.1. Classification (NCBI taxonomy): domain Eukaryota; class Dinophyceae; order Prorocentrales; family Prorocentraceae; genus Prorocentrum; species Prorocentrum cordatum. The sequence continues at coordinate 237,848 of CAUYUJ010015185.1, read as the reverse complement.
GCGGCAGATGAGGCACCCGCGCGGCGCCTTGAATGTTCCGGCAGTAGCGAGCCGAATCTGCAGCCCCTTCACGTCGGGGTCTGGGCGAATATCCGGGCCTTTTCCACCCCGAGCGGGAGGCGAAAGACGCCCGGTATCTTCGGGGCCCTTGGGGTCTCCGATTGTTCGGAAAATTGCCCCCGTCGGCGACGAAAAGATCTGGCAGCGGCGTCTCGCCGATTGGTCGGAGCAAAAGGATTTTATATATATATATATATAGATATATATATATATATATATATATATAACACAAAAAAAAAAAAAAAAAAAAAAAAAAAAAAAAAAAAAAAAAAAAAAAAAAAAAAAAAAAAAAAAAAAAAAAAAAACGCCTGTCCTCGCAGCGGCGCGCCCTGCCAATCTGGCGCAGCCGGCGAGCCGCGTTCCAGGCCCGGTCCAACCCGAGGGGGGCGGTCGCGCACTAGGCTGCGTCTCCGCCCAGGGCTGCGAAAACCAGCGGGCCCAATCCTGATCTGACCAGCCCACGTTGTCATCGCCTTCCCGAGGAACGTCTCCTCGCCCTCCAGCCCCTGCCCGTGCAACCAGGGGTCTGCTGGGAATTCGCCCTTGAAGCTGAGCGTCGACCGGGGAATCCACGGCGGCGCCCGGCACAGCGGGGTCGAGAGCGGGAACAAAGGGAGAATAATGAAGATTATGTCACCCGAGAACCGAATGACAGGGGGGCCGTCCTGACTCCCCTCGCGGACCTCAACCGCAGGCTCCGCTGCCGCTGTGGACCGGGCGCGACTGCGCGGGCGCAGAAGGACACGAGGTGCAAATCAGGGGGCCGTGCTAGAGGAGAGCACGCTTCCTCCCCTTTCACGGAGGCGCGGGCGCGTCCGTCACCGGCGCGCCGCGCCAGCTCAGGGGCCCTCGCGAACCGAGAGGCGGCGCGCAAGAGAGCGCAGAGAGAGGCGCAGGAGGAGGAGGAGCGGCTGACACGGGGCCCGGCAGCCACAGCGGGCCCCGCTGCTGTCCAGGCCCGACCGCGCCCTTGGGCCTTCTCCATATAGCGGCAGTAGACCTGGGACAGCGGCGTCGCTGCCTGAATCAACATGTGTAAAATCAACATGCGCATGGGAATTCCCACCGCCCCAAACCGCGCCGCGCGGGGAAAGCTCGACTGGACCTGGCCCAGAGGCTGCTGCAGCCACTTGGACGCGGGGGTCGTGCGTCACAACGGACCAGCCTGCCCTCGCACACTTTCGGACAGTTGACCAGCAACGCGACGCGCCTGGCAATGGCAGGCCCGCTCAAAGACAACTTGCGGGACACGGATACCAATGGGCAGTCTGCCGAGGGGGGGGGGGGGGGGGCGGAATCGGACGGGGGAGCTGGGTTCGGGAAGAGGCCCCGGGCAATGATCCCCCCTGCCTCAAGCCCTTTGCCCCTTGGCGCGGCGCGCGCGGTTGAGCAGGCCTGCTGGCGAGACCTGCGGCCAGCGAGGGCATCGCACTCATGGCAACGACGCCGCGTGGAACCGTCGGGGTTGCCACGCAAAGCGCGCGCCGGGCTGGCCGCTAGGTTCCATTTGAACAGATGGGCCCGAGGCCACCAGGAAGCAAAATAAACAGACCGAAGGGCACGCCGGCGCCTTTCGGGCCAGACAACAGTTATCCTGGGAAACAAACTCCCTCTCGCAGCCCAAGAAAACAGGGACCACCCAAGGCGGCGAAGCTGATTCGAGCGCGGCGCTCTCCTGTTCGACGCGCGGCTAACTCCTGCCTCTGCAAACTGCCTGGCCAAGGCGGGCCCCATGCGGGCGACGTTGATCGCGGCAACGTCGTCGGCGCGGAGCTCCCGGGGCGACGGCGGAGCCCGGCCAATCCCCCTGAGCAAAATGGAAGACGCGTCGGCTTGGGGGGCCGCCCCCACCAAAGGCCTCGACGAGGCCTAGCACCGCTATCGTGTCGAGACGCCTCCGAAGTCTTGCCGAGGATGTGGGGATCGGGGTCCGGGCCCCAGACAGCCGTCGCCCACTGGCGTATCACTAGGCCCCGCGAAGACCCGCAGGGGCCCACCCTGAACCCGTCCGAGAACGAATGCGTTCGAGGGCCAACTAGAGCCCCCATGCGGGGGATTCCCTGAGCTCCTGCACGCCGAGGCTCTGATGCGGTGGAGCTCCGCAGGGGGAACCCCAGGGACACAGACGTCCCCAAGCAAGAAGGCCGCCGGGCCACACCGCTGACACCACTTAACTTCAGCTCCCGCATCTCGAAGGCGAGAAATCCGCCACGCTGACCTATGATATTTCACCCAGCGATCCCTCGTTACTGCTCATCCGTCTTACGTGCCCCAGGCTGGCGACGGCCCCAAGGTTCCTGGCCGCGCCCCCCCTTGCTGATGTGGGGCAAGGTCAAACTCCCCATCAGTGAATTACCTAGGTCTGCGGAGCTGGCAAGAAACTGGCACTCGTCCAAACGCACGGGGAGCTCGAGCCCCCTAATGGACTGGAAGAGGCTCTCGACTGCCGTCGGCAACTGGTCCACGGCCACGGACCTCAGGTCAAAGAGCGGAGCGAGATGTCATCAATCTCGCATCTAATTAACAGAAGCGGCATGCACGATGCAGCCCTGGAAACCGGTCGGAGCAGTAAGTGTCGAAAGGGAGGAGGAGGACAGGACAGGACAGAAAATCCGCATAAGGGGGTAAACGTCGACGCCTACAAAGGAGCTGCGAATACGACTAACAAAATCCCCTGCGAAAACAATATGCCGCAGACCCAGACTTCTCATGGGGGCCGGCAGGGGGCACACCCCGAAGCCCCAAGGGGCGAGCTCCGAGGTGGCCTCGTAAGAGAGGATCGTTACCTTGTGAGTACGACGCCCTACGGGTCAGTGAGGGGGGGAGCAGCTGTTGACCCTCCCGCGTACCCATGACGATGGGGACGCGCTGGGCGAACTCTCAAGCAAGGGGGAGGACGACGACGCGACCTCACTCGATGCAGGGAAGAGAGGAGAGGATGCAGGAGGCCCCGTCGTGCCAAGCTCTGCTGGGGGGTGGGGCTAATTTTATTATACCCACGACCTGCTGTGCCCATGCTCCTGACAAAATCCCTCCCTCTCTAGGCTCACTTCTCGTCCTGGACGTGTTGGCCGTTGGTTGACCCATGCAATGCCGTGTTGGACTCACTCCTGTGACGCAACACTCTGTATCCAAATTCTCTGTAGTAGTATTCCAATTGCACCTCGATGTACCCCCTCCGTTCGGCGAGTAAGTAAGAGCGAGCAAACCTAGTGTTGCCAAGACATTTAAGAGGCTTTCCCAATCTGTCTGTTATGCAGAACGCGTGGAGGAGGAGACCCTTTATGGTGTACCTGTCGGCGCCCCTCCCCCAAAAAAGGTATGAGGACGACGACGACGACGAGGAGGACGAGGAGGAGGGGAGGGAAAAGGAGAAGGAGAAGAGATGAAGGAGGAGGAGGAGGAAGAGCAGCAACAACAACAGCACAGCAGAGAGAGTGGGCAGAGTTCGCCAACTCCCCCTTTCTGGGATGTCGGGTCGGCGGATTCGCGCTGAGCCGAGAGGATAGACTCTGTATCGCCCGCGTCGAGGGAGGCAAAGTCCGACATGGGCATTGACCTGCAAGGTCTGAGCGGCTCCCCGCCTTTCGTATTCCTCTTCCTTTCCCTCGTCGTCCCGTTCGTCGTCGCCATCCTCCTCGCAAAAATACAGATCCGTCCCAACAAATGGCTGCCCTGACAGCAGCACCCGCCCACGGCATCATCGCCATCTTCGCGACTTCCCTAATTTACCTGTTCGTCCACCTCGTCCTCCTCCGTCTCCTCCTCCTCCTCTTCCTCCTCTTGCTCTTATGTTTCCCCTTCCTCCTGCTCCTGGTCCTCCTCCTGCTCCTGCTCCTGTTCCTTTTCCTCCTCCCCATCCTCCTGCTGCTCCTGACCTTACCTCCTCCTCATTCTCCTCGTACAGGTCCTCCTCCTGCTGCTCCTCCTCCTCACGTTCCTTCTCATCGTGGCCTCTCGTTCCTGCGTTCGTATTCCGTATTCAATTCTCCCTTGTAAGCAATTTTTCCCTGTCGGGCCCGCAAACATGTCGATAGGGCAGGCCACGCGTGTCGTATCAGGCCCCAGGCCATTCACACATGATTTTGAAGATTGAAATTTGCAGCAGTTTTACGGATGTAAGGCGGTGTGTACTCCAAAGAAACATTTCCCGCAATGACACTTATTTCTTGTAGGCCCCTATGAGGAGGAAGTTGAAAGGGAGGACTCCTTGCAATATCGATGACGCGTCTTGGGTTACAGTGATCTGCTCCTCCTCCTCCTCATCCTCCTCCTCCTTCTCAGCCTCACCAGCACCATCATCATCATGAGCATCAACATCATTATCATTATCACCATCATCATCAGCATCATCATCAGCATCATCATCATCATCAACAACGGCAGCATGCTCATAATCATCATCCTTATCCTGCTCCCTTTCCTCTTGCCTTTCCTGGTCCTCCTCCACCTCACGGCACATGTTCGATCCTTTGTTTTCCCGCCCCCCTTCCAGTACCCATCTTCTGCATGATTTCGACGGTGGCACACCGCAGGGGGTTCTTACTAGTTCGTTTTAGACGATGCGTCATCGCCGCACTTGCGGGTGTGGAAGCCCTCCCCTCGTCTTCTCATCCCCGGCCTTCTCGTCCACCCGCCTTTTTATCCGCCGTTTCCGCCCTTTGTTGTCTTTCCCCTCCTCCTCTTCCTCTGTCCCTTCCCCTTTTTTCCGACGTGTCATGGATGCCCGCCCATTTTCCCTGGCGGCTTCGCTGCTTCGCCCGGCACAAAACCGTTCGCCGATGGCCAAATCAGGAGGTCCCGCGACAAACCTGCGGGCCAGGCCGCGGGGGCATCCCCACTGGCCGCTGGCGCGCACCCCGTGGGACTCGAGCTGGGCGCCGCCGTGCTCGGGCGGGCGGCAACGCGAATCCCAGTTTTGCCGCGAACTGCTGCGCCCGCCCACTAGACGGCCCGACCTTCTAACACAAATTCCGAAACGCCTCCCGCAGGGGCGCCGGCGGCCCGTGCACCAGAAACTCGCGCGTGAGCGACCGCGGGATCAGCATGTCCCGCACACACATGGCGCGGGAAAACAGAACGTAAATATTAAGCCACCACTTGTCGTCCGACATGCCCGTGCGGCTGGCGTCCTCGTCCCTGTCGCAGTCGGCGGGGGCGCAATTGCGCCGCTCCTGGCCCTGCGACAGCGTGGGGATGAGGTGGGACGCGCGCGCCAAGGCGAAACCCAAACGGCGCATGGCGTGCGGCCCCGAACTCTGCCACGTGACATCTTGCCGGCCGGCCCTGAACATGAGCAAGCTCCGCGCCCTCGCCTCGGCCAGGCCGGCGTCGTCACATTGTGCGCAACCATGCAGCGGCATCAAATCGGCAACCTCCACCCATCCTGGAGTCCAGGAAACCCGCGCGCCTGCAACCGCGTTCCCCACGGCGGGAAGCAAGGGCGGAAGAGCTGAACCGCTACTCCTCCTCGGAATGTAAGGCCATGTGGGAACAGGGCTCCTGCCCCTGATCTCCTCGCACTTCGCGCACAAACAAGAAGACCGCTCGACACACGCACACACACACACACACACACACACACACACTCACGGTTTGCCCCCTTGGGGTGCTCAAGGGCTGCGCCGCCAGCAAGCCCGATGACCGCCTCGGACTAGTAACATGAGATTGGGGCCAATAGGAGGGGGAATCCTGGTGGAGACTTTCTCGCAATTCACTCTCACACGAGGCCCCCTGCAGTGCGTGCTTGCGTGATAGAGTCGATGACGAGTGTGAAAAAAGCACGCGCACGTTGTGAGGTTGTGCGCCTGCTACGCTCAAGAACGCTGCCAGGCTGAGGTCGGCCCAACCGTCTTTGAAAAGTGCAAGCGCCCTGGCGTGCGTCCTGGTAGTTTGAACCCTTGATTTATACATCGCGTGGTTAAACATTCCAATCATGCCAACCTCCTTCTCTTGTCCCTCCTTCCCCTGCCGCTGCTCACTGGGCGCTCTCACGCTCCTGCAAGATCCCACTCCCAACGAAGCCCCCTCTCACTGTTGCACCTGCTTTTGCTCTCAATCCCCCCCCCATCTCACGACGATGGCGAGGGGGGGGGGGGGGGGCGACGACTAAGGCGACGATGACGATCACAAGGAAGGGGGGGGGGGGGGGGGGACAGGGGGGCCGAGGGGGAGGATGAGGCCGAGCGCCCCCAAGAAAGCTCCATCCACAATCATCGGCGAGCCCCCGCAGTGTTCGGGGGGCCAGCTGCGAGACTCGCAGAGAGGGCGAACTCTACCGCGTCGGAGTCCGAGAGCACCCGCCCGCCGAACCCTTCCCGTTAGCAAAGGCGATGGAAGTGATGAGGATAGCGACAATCCGAAGCCGAGGCAGGGAGCAATGACAGAGGGCCTAAACTTGAAGACAGCAACGGCGCGCCGGCAGCCAAGGCCACCCAGGTAGGGAATGAAGGGCACCTCGCGTAGTGATGCGAGATCCCCGGGGCATCGCAGCCCATGTCGCATGGGGGATCAGGGTTGCGAAGATGGGCGTCGCGCGCCCACCCGCCCGGCAGAGGCCATCCTCCACGAGGGGGGAAGCGCGGGTCATCTCTTGAACATTCGCCAAAACCATGCGCTGCCGCTTCGCCGCCCCCAGGCTATACCAACGGCCAAGCAGAGCTTTGATTGCGCCGCGGAGGTGACCTTCAGAGAGGCACAAAAGCAGGGCCATCTCGGGCGCGTCCTGCGACAGGCGATGTTCAAAAGAAATGTGGAAAATATGCCAAACCTACTTATTCGTTGAGAGTTAAAAGAACGGCCACAAATAGGTGGGCAATGCTCCAAAAGTACTTCGGGGAAAGCCGCGCTCCCAGACAGAAGATTTGCTTGTTTTCGCGATGTCCCCACCGCGCGTTCCGGCGCGCGAAGCGCGCGCAGCGCCGTGCGCGCCAGACAACGGGGGCGCTCTTTTCAGCGCCGCGCAGTCGATGGCCGCATCTACTCCAGCACAAGAGAAACACGATGCACACTCAATGGCTTCGCGTTCGCGAAAGAGCGAACCGACCCTGCCGGGCGCTCAGCCGACTCCACGCGGTTCTTTGCCACGGGGCTCACCTCGAGGACAAACGACAGACGCAGCGCGTGCCCTGAGGGCGCGCGAGGGGGGCCACCAGAGAACAACGAATCCAAACGCGTAGGCGATCCAGAGGAAACCGCAGACAGCACGCAGATGGCCAACGAGAAGCGCCGCAAAATGAAAATGCGGATCCGCGGGGGCTGGCGGAACGCCGCGAGCTCGTCCTTTTACCGATCGGTCGATCGAACAATCTTCCGATCGACCGATCGACCGGCCCCCCCCTCGCCGTCCTCTCCCCCCGCCCCCGTTCGCATCTGCCTGTCAGTAGCAGCGAGGGCGGGCGCGCGGGAAGGCTGGATCAAAAAATGAACGCAGAAGTCATCGCAAGTTTCCGCCCGGAAGCTGCGCGACGCGCGCGGCGCGCATCGCGTGTTTAATGCGTGCGCGTCGAGGGCCACTCCCCCGCGGGATCGGGCCAGAAGATAGCCGCGACGATTCCGTGGCGCGGAACGAAACGCGCTCGGCAACAGCGCGGCACGCTGTTCAGCCCACGAGGCATCGCATCAGCAGTGCGCGTCGCGCGTTTGGCAACCCTGTCGTAGGGCATCTAATCCGCTGGCGAGCCCACTACATCCGATGCGGCAGCGGCGCGATTTCCGGCAGGGGAAGGCATTGCCGCGAGGTTTGCGATCTCTCGAGGAACGGCCACGGAGCCCACCACAAGGTTGTGCCGTCCTGGGAACACGCGGGGGCATCTCCTGGATGACTTGGAATTGTCGACGATGATTACGAACTGAGCCCTGGGATGTTTGGATGTGTCGCAAATTTCCGATGCGCATATCCGGGGGCATTTTGAAATCTCCGAGATCGCCGCGGGGGTAGATCTGGAGTGTTTTGGAACTTCCCAAATGGCATGGGAGTATATTTGGGACAATATTTAAACTTGCAAACTACACTGACGCATCTTCGGGGTATGTTTGAAAGTTCGCAAATGACACTGGAAGATCCTTTGAGAATTTCAAGATTTCGCAGACGGCACTGGAATCTGTTTGGGACATTCCGAAGCAGATGGCACTGGAAGGTTGCTGGGCTATTTTGACATGTCGCAAATGGCGCTGGAAAAGATCTGGGATGCTTCTGGCTAGATTTGGAATATGGCTGGGGCATGTTTGAACGTGTGAAATCTGCGGGGGTACTCTTGCAGTATATTCAAACATTGTTAGCGTGTTTGAACTCTGCGGGGTGCAATGTTGATGTGTGTTGCGACCGCAATGCGCTTGAAATCCTCCAGCGGAATATTTTGCGTCGTCGGCGAGCGCGCAACAACCTGCGCTAGATTACGTTTGTTAACGCGCGGGGCACGTCGGAAACTCACCCCGGGCATCCGAGGTGCGACTGCTGCGCCGGCGACGACGCCTGTCTGTGCTCTGGATGTCCGGACGGTGCCGGCGACGACTGGGGCGCGCTGCAGGCGCTGGGCCCCGCTTTGCAACGCGCGCACTGGGCGCGGCGATCGGCGCACATGAGTATCTGCATATAGACGCTCGCGCGCGTACAAGTAGACATATTGCATTGCCCTGGTTGAACGCGCCCTGTTCGGCTCCGGGCAATCTGGACGACCGCCTGGCCGATCCAACGGATAGAGATTAATTGTTGCACGCTTGTGTGTTAATGCACTTGTGCACATGTAGCCTCAACTATACTTTGCACCATCACACGCCTAATGGCACCCTTATCTACTCTACCCCACTACAAAGGCACCTGCAGCCCGCCTCGTCTCTTGAATTAGTGATTGTCTAAATGCCACCTCTACGCCGACCTCAATTCTGCCCTACCCGGAACCGGCTCTAACCTTATCCCTTATCTCTATTCCTGCCCCCCGTTGGAGCCAACCTGACTCACAGACAACCCCCAGCCCACTCCTACCGCACTCCGTCTCAACTCCGATTCCACTCCAATCTCCCCGATGATAGCATCAAAGGGGTTCTGCCTCGTCCGGTCTGGATTTTCCCTCGCGCAATATACCCCGCGCAGTTGCCGACAGAGACCCACTGGCAGAATGTCGGAAGCGCCGTCCATGCGGGCCACCCTTACTGAAAGGGAGTAGGGTGGAGAGGACGCCCAAGGAAGGGGCGCAGGAGTGTTGGGGCAAAGCGGGGCGAGGACTGGAGTTTTGCAGCGAGAATTCGAATGCCAGCGGTCACAAGGACTGGTCGGGCGGCTGTTGCGGATGTGCGTAACAAAATGGAAAAGCAGGAAGCCAAATCTGCAGGGCCACTGCCGGCTGCCCAGAAAGAACTCGTCGAATTGCACACTCTGCGCGCACATCAAATCACAGCGCCGCGCGATCCAATCCACGATGGCAGCGCGCGGTCGACCCTCCATGCGCACGTTGAGAGGAAACACAAACATCGCCATGTACGCACGCCTCTGCTAGAACGACATAACGCGCGCTGCCGCCACCAAGTGCGGCGAAACAGAAAATGGTGGCGCCACGCGGCGTAGCATGTTTACCACCCGCGTGCATCGTACGTTCGCCTAGCCAGTGCCCTGAGAAAGCAAGTCCGTTTTTGTTACACCTTGAAAATAGCGCAGGGCAGCGCCACAAAAGCAGTTTTCCATGAGTTGACCATATCCATCCTGTAAAGGGACATGCCCGACTTAACACCAGGGGTGATACCGCGCTAAAGGGCCCGCTGCGTCTTGACGAGGGGGTGCGGGGACTTGGTCCCAAGTGCCGCCGTGTTATCGCATCTGAAGCACTCCGGCCCGCGGCGAGTTGCAGGCCCTTCCCGAAGGCCCAGGAAAGGAGAGGCCTGCGCCACCAGGCGGAGCCACCACGCCAACGCAGGCTCATTCCAGAACGTCGGCCCCATCAAGCGTGACGAAACGAAGTACCGCCATGCTTTCCTTTGCCTCCGCAAAGAGGCGCCCGCACCTGCCGCGCACATCCGCGCCGCCAGAGCTATCGCGAAAATCGGGCGAGTGGGAGGAGCGCCGAAAGCCTGCAAGTCCAGGCGTGCAGGGAGTGGGCGCCACGAGCCGAGTGCCCAGAGGAGGCGGGTGGGGGCATGAGGCTCGGCCGCAACCTCTAGCCGTGGGAGCGGCAAGAGCTGGCACTTGTGCGACAGCGTGCTGAGCCCCGAAAAGAATTCGGCGGAGGCGCTCGAATCGGCGGCCAGGCGAGCGATGGCGGCCGTCCAACGGCACCACTCCGTCAGAGGCCGTACC
>CAUYUJ010015185.1:82500-222500 GCA_963575745.1 Prorocentrum cordatum | reverse complement strand
AATTTCATGCTCGCAGCGCCTCAAGCATCATTCCTGGGTCTAACACTTGCCCCTTCACAGGAAGGACGATGCATTGGACGACATGTTGCGAACGCCTGCGGCAATGTCCCCCCTGGTCCTTGAATCCCCTGCCCAACGAGCGAATTCTGCCATCTGTTGATAAGGGTCGCGATAGTGGGACCCTTGACTCGCGCGCGCGGGGGTCGCGCATAAATGGGGGGCGGGTGCGTCGATGTAGGCGACGCGGTGCCAACAGAAGTGTCAATTTGATAAACGTGCGTTTTCCAATGCTTTTACGACCTGTCCGCTATCAATATCGCTCGGCTGGAAGCATTGCCGCGTTGGGTGGGAAAGGCGGGAGACCCTCCATCACGCGTTTTTCTTCTACCCATGTAATCGAAGCAATACGCGCCAAACGCTGCCTTGACTCGCGGGCCCGCAGGCAGCCCGCCGACCTGCGAATGCAACGAGAGATTTGACGCTCGGAAGGCGCCCGATGGGGATTTTGACCCGCCCCGACGCACGATCAGGGGCAACTCGACAACGCACTGGGCGCGCAGGGGCGCGGCGGCATTATATCGATCTATTTGCGCGCACAGCGAGGACGAAGCCTTCGGGCGCTGACCTTCCGAATCCAACTCGAAAGCGCCGTCGCCATGCACCGCGCCTTTCTCGCCCCCTGACGCCAATATCTTCGCCGGCAACTTCGCCGCGATCCCCCCTCCCATGCTGTCAGCCGCAATGCGAGATTTGCCGGATAAATGGCGCGCAATGCTGGCGGCAGGCTCGGCGAGCAAGGCGGCGAGCGCAATCGATGAGCACTATGCCCCGCGCCACTAGGTGTAAATCCTGGCGCATGCTTACTGAAAACAAAGGCGCTCACGCTGTCGGCCGAACGTTGCACGCGGGCCTGCCCGGCCTCGTTCGACCGCTCTCTCGCGACTTGCTACGGCATGTCCGCAACGCCATGCTGAGAGCCCTGACACCCGAGACCGCTGCGCCAACGCCTTCAATGCTGGACGCGCACCCGAACATTTTGCAAGATGACGACGCCCGCGGTTTCGACTGGCGAAAGAAGAAAAGCATGAGAAGAGGAGACACTTGAAGCCATCGCTGGGCCTCGATCGGGCGAGAGATCGGGTCGATCTCGGATCGCGGGCGCCCGCCCGCACGGGGCGCGGGCGCCGCGCCGTGGCCGACCAGAGCGGGATCGTGCTCCCAGACTCAGGCCCGCGCCCCCCTCTCCCCCGCCCCCTCCCACCCCGCCGCGCCCCCCCCCCGCCCCCCGCGGGAGAGAGGGGTGAATCGGGCCGCGCGAATCGCGTCGAGCAGACTGCCGAGGCGGCGCCGGCCGGCCGCTCTGGTCGCGCGCTCGGGCGGCCTGCGCGGATGGCTGGCGCCGATGCGGGCCGCCGTTCGCCTCCCCGGCGGGTGGCGCGTCCAGCGCCAGCGCCGCCGCGCCCCGCGCGAGACTGCGCGCGGGCGCACCGGCGGGGCGGAGCCCGGGCGGCGACGCGGGACTGCCCCGCGAAATCGAGCAGGGCTCGGCAGCGTTCACGAGGAGCTCCTCAAGTAGATGCCGGCCCACTGGGGGGGGCGCCGCCTGCCCCGGATCAGCGGCTTCGGTTCGCGCGCTAGGCGCATGATAGCCTATGTCGCATATCGTGGACGGCGAGACGTTGACGGGCAGGGCGCGACGTCGCCGCGCAGCCCCCCCCACGGCGCCTGGGTCGCGGATCGTAGACCTCTGGGATGCCACTTCGCGGGGTCACTCAAGGGTTTTCGGGGGCCCTTCCGGGGGCCTCTGGAAAGCCTTGGGGGGAGGGGGGGGGCTGATGGATGCGTTGCAGGGGCTCTTTGGAAATCCCAGGCCCTCGGACTCGCGCAGTTCCGCGGCCCCGCCCCTCCTCCCCCTCCTCTTCCTCGGAGCCCGTCTAGGGAAGGAGGGAGCGAAAGCCCGTCGATCCTGACGAAAACAGAGGGGGCGCGACCCGCGCGGGAGAGAGCCGACGACGGGCCCCCCAGAAAGAAATAATATAAACAACACACGGAAAAAGGGAAACAATACATATATATATATATATATATATATATATATATGTATATATATATATATATATAAACTCGCCCGCCCCGAGAACCAAGCATGGCTCGACAAGTTGCCTGGGCCGCCAGGGCTCGGACAATGAGCGCCAAGTTTTGCCTTGCAGTTGCCCTCGGACAGGCCCCCGAGCACGCGCGCGCCCCAGGCGGGCGGGCGCCGCGCACTGGGGGCGAAAAGCTCGACGAGAGAGCGACGACGCCTGCGCCGCGCGCGGCGCGGATTGCCCGCTTGGCACCCGGCGCCAAGGATATCGGAAATTCTTGGTGAGCGGCGCGCCCTGCCCTCCAGGGTGGCGAGGGCGACGTCGGCGCGACTCGGGGCAGGCGCCGCCGCTGGCGGCGGCGGAGGAAAAGCGCGCGCAGGTTCTGGCTCGCGCGCGGCTCTTTTGCCACGTGGCACACGCACGCAACCGACATCGGCCATCTTTGTCCCTGTGCGCCCAAGCCGGGAGGTCATGGAGAAAACCGCCCCGTGCCGAGCACTGAACATATTTCGATGCGCCAAAGCGGCACCGGCGTTGAGGGCGGCCTCCTGGGCCGTCGTATCAGCAAGCGCAATGCCCTGGCGCGCTCGGCAGCTAGTCGCCCCTCGCTCGAGATGGGCGACAGGGCTGCGAGCTCCCATGCAGTCCCAGCGGGCGCTTCAGAGGTCCGCCCACGCCGCTGCGCTGGAGCAGCAGAGGGCGCGACCTCTCGAGAAGACCCCATCGCGCGCAAACGCGCCGTCGGTCCAGGACGTGGCCCGCGGGATCGCTAGCATGAGCGCCTGCGAGACCGCCCAGAGCTCGCGCGCGTCGACATCGCGCAGGCTTGCAGAGGGCCCACTGGCAAGGGCGACGGCCGCGCAGGGCCGACCGCCCTCCCGGGAAGCAATGGCCCACTCCAGACGCCCGGCCGAGGGGGCGGGGGCGGGGCAGGCGGGCATCGAGCAGGCTACTGTCCGAACGCAGAGTTGCCCTCCTGAGACCACAGACGCGACGCGTGCTTTTTCGCGGGCCCCGACCTTGCGAACGCCGTCTCGAAAGGGCCCATGGAGCGGCCCGCGCTGCGTAAAGTTATCGCGCGCCAAGTGAACGGCAACTCGCTGCAAGCGCCAGCAATCAACCGTGCGCTCAACGCCGAGCCTCGAAGCGGCTGCCGCCACGCACCTGAGGCCCTCGCATGGCCCGGCACGGGGGGACGCGCCCAGAGAGGGCGGCCCAGGCCCCCCGAAGCGCGGCCTCCACAACGCCGCGACAACGCCGCCGGGGACACGGGGGCCCCAGAGGGCGGGCGCAAGTGAAACAAAAGGGAAACTCATCGAGCGAATGCACGCGGTCGATCTGCTTGATTGCAATTTACGAGCTGCAGCGTGAAAGCGACGCTGCGACCTAAGAGCTTGCGGCTTTGCACCGAAGCCCCCCCCCCCCCCCCCCACGCACGCGCATCTCAGCGTTGGAGGCGCCCGTCGCCCGCGGGCAGCGCGAGGCGGAGGCCTGCGCCGCTGCGCGCGCCACGCCATGCGATGCTCTTGCCGCCTGCGCATCTGAATGCTGAAACTTACCGCCTTGCCATGCCGAGCTGGCGCTGCCCGTCTGCGCGCTCGCAGGGTCGCGCGCTCGGCGCCCCCCGCCCCCGCCGCGCAGCCCGCCCCTGGAGCCCGCTCCGATGGGGCGGGCAGCGCGTGCTGTGAGCGGGGCGCGCCAGCCAGCGCCGCTCGCAAAGCGAAGATCCAGGTCAGCAACCTACTCTTAGGTCGCTGACTGGGAGGTTCACGGTGGAGAGCTAGCTCGCCGCGCAAGCGGTCCTGGGAGCCGACGCTGCGCAATCCAAAATCATCCAGCGACCGTCCGGCGCGGGACCTCGCGATCGGAATCGACGGGGCATGTGGCCTGCACATCGTCTGACAGACTGCGGCAGCAATCTGCGGGCGTAGCGCGGCACGCCACCATCGCGGAAGCACGGCCTGCCGCGCGCAGATGGGCTGGGGCTGACTAGCCATGCCCGAGCATGCGCGGCAAACGACGCAGGCTGACAAACAGCCTCAGCGGACGCAGCAGGAAGCCAAACTTTCGAGCCACGTCCAGTCGACGTGCCGCACCCGCTATTCGCAAAGGCATTCTCCAGATCGAGCAAGACAGCCCCCGGCGGCAGCTGTCTACTGACCGCCCATTCAGCCTGAGCCGCCCGCGCGCAGACATGGCGTTCAGACCCCTTCCCCCATCGCCCGAGCAGCGCCCCGCGCGGCCTCCGCCAGCTTCTGGCTGCGACTTGCAGCGGCGCAGTGGGCCCGCGGCCTCTGTCGCGCTTCAAGACGGACGCGGTGCTGGACCAGATTCCTGGCCAAGCGTATGTCCATGACGAAGATGACCTGTCTGCGCGTCTGAAACGCAAACTGATTGCATCCCGCGCCGCTCGCCACCCTGAACTCCCGAGGCAGTCTCGCAGCCCGGCGAATGTGACCTGGGAACACAGGCCCCGCGTGAGCGGGCCAAGCAATGGGATATATCCCGTGCCGACGCCATTCCTCCACCTCCACCAGCTGCATCTCTTGCTCCCGAGGTGCCGCGGCGGCGCGCGCGCCGCCGTCCTCTGCGAAGCTGGGACTGGAATTCCGAAGCGCTGGCGGCTTGCCGATGGCGAAGAGGGCCCGACCACCAGAGTCGCCGCGGCTGCACGCCCGCGAATTTCACTCTGAATGCCGCTTCTTCTTGGCAACGCGCTCGCGCTGCTCAGCGGCGAATCTGGCTTCAGCGCGAAGACGGGCAGCGAGGGCCCAGTCTCGGCCAACCGCTGCCTCGCGGGCGAGACGCCAGGGCCTGCCAGGGGCCCCGGGGAGAAAACCCGACGATTCTAGAAGATTCCGACATGTACTGAGCGCAGCCGCGCGGCCGCGCGCCGACTGATACTTAGACGACTCGCCAAGCACGCTGCGAGCGCGCGAATCCAAACGGCAACATTCGAAGTGCGAGGGCGCAGCGACTGAGCAAGAGCGGCCTGCCGTCGCCTCTTCAGGCCGGCGCCGCGGCCTGCTCCTACCTGGATGCCTATCAGGCTGACATCTGAAATCGGGTAGACCACAGGCAACTCCTGCTCCAGCGCGCTGACAAGACCACTCCGCACTACAAGGGCGCTTACCTCCGCGCCGATGCTCGCCCGCGCTGGCCCCCGCCTCAGGCCAGGGAAATGGCGCCGGCAGATGAGATGCGCGGGAAATGCCGAATGACGCGAACACGCGGCACGTCGGAAGCCGAACGACACCGCACAGCGCAAGCATGACTGGCCGGCGCGGCTTCGCCCCGACGGCGCCAAGCACGCGGACTGCCGAGCGGCGCTGCAGCCCTTGAAAAACAACGTAGACCCCCGGGACTCGCATGGCGCCCCGCGCACATGCAGTGGCGGACGGGGCCCGGACAGCTGCACTAACAACGCAGCCCACCCGCGCCTTGCAACTAATCTGGATCGAGATTCCGATTGTCTGACATGGCAAAGGCAAGCCGCACCAATGCAATACTCCTCCTAATTTGGCGAGCATGCGCCAACTGACTGAGGACAGGCCCTGGGAATCATGCAGGTCTACTCACCCGAAACGCACCGCCAGGACAGACTGCAGCAGCATGGAAAGTACTCAGACGCGCATGGACCAACTCGAACTCTTGCCCTGGTACCTCTGAGACCCAAAAGCCTTTGCGAACCATCTGAAATAAATCACCTGTGGTGCCTCCGTCGCCCGTGACGCTCGCTGAACGGCCTTTGGCGGCTCCTCCAATGCATCGCAACCTGCTTCCCCATGCAAAGACTTGCTGGACATGGTGCTCCTGGACCCAGACTGCCGAACAGTCCAGAGTATCCTGTGTCCCCAGCACACAATCAAGCCCCGTGCGGCCCGTGACGTCGGCGGTAATTCAAATCCAGTAGCTAGGGATTGCGGTACGTGCAAGCTTGGGGTTGAGCTGGAGCTGCCACCGCTGCCGTCGTCATCACCTGCCTCGTCCTGCCCACCATCGACGTCCATGGCCTGGGCAAATACGAAATCACTATTGGGATTGGTGAACATACTCCAGTCGGGCATAGCCGGCTGGGGCTGTTGCTCACCAGGAGCAGTATCCACAGCAGCGCCAGGACCACCGCCGCCTCTGTTTGCCTCAGCCCGTGCGCCCTCGGCTGACGATCCAGGGTCTCCAGACACTGGGCCTGCGGGGGGCGTTGGGGGGCTGAGCGGCAAGCTTTGAGTGGCAAGCTTCTGCGTGATGGTCACGACAAGCGCAGCTGACTTGCTTCCTCTGGGACCTTCTGCTTGAGCACCTGAAGCAACTGCGCCATCTGTTTCATGGGATCAGACGCACCTGCTTGAAACTGTCATGGTGGAATAGGCCTCGGCTGCCTTGGCAGCTGCCGCGCCGGCCCTCTTCTTGAGCTTACCGGGAGCGCCCTTGCATGCAGCCATGTGCGGCATTGCCTTGACCAATTGATCCCGATATTGATCATACTTGGCTTGACCCCGCACGACCCTCCGACGTAGTGCATCGGTCACCTGTCAAGCAGCCTTGGCTGAGGGCTCGGCAGCTCCCTGATCATCAAAGGCTCTTGTCACGAGGATACAACCACTTGCATATGCGGCCATCCCGGTGCGAGCGTGTCGTAGTCATACTCTGGCATGCGAGCGTCGACTGCGACAAGATCACAAGATTGTTTGTGAGCCGGACGGCAAACTGATGTTGTTGCTGCCCGCCTGCTGCCGTCCTTGGAGGTCCGCGAACCCATTTGCTGCGAGGCTGGGGGCGCGCTTGTCCACAGGAAGCGCCACCGGGCACAAACCGGCCGACACGGCATGAGGTGCCCGCAGAACTTGCTGGGGCATGTCCGCACAGAGAAGCCTTACATGTGGCACGGCGCAGACAGTGACTCAGTACGGTAGCGAACGTAATGTATGCACAATTCGAAAAGTGAGAAACAGAGAGTAGACGGACAGAGAGCCTCTGATATCACTCGGGACGGCGACCTCTCCACGCCACGCTGTCAAGTCCTCGAATAGTGCCTCCAGACTTGAGCCGAACTTCTTACAGATTCTCCTCCACCTCCTCCTCCTCCTTCTTCCTCCCCCTCCTCATCTTCCTCCTCCTCATCAGCAGCAGCATCGTCATCATCATTGATATCATAGTCAACATCATCAGTATCATAATCACCGTCATCATCACCAGCGTCATCATGAACATCACCAGCATCAAGAACATCATAATCACAATCGTCAACATCATCGTTGTCATCATCATCATCATCATCATAATTATCATCACCATGGTCATCATCATCATCATCAGCAGCAGCAGCATCATCATCATCAGCATCATCATCACCCCTCCTCCAAACACAGGGGAGCCGCAAGGCCGAGGGTGGCTGCAAGGGGACCGCCAGCACCCGTATCCAGGGCGGACGTCCTGGTGGCCAGGCCTCAGAGCTGCGAAGGGCCCTTCAGCACGGCCGGGACCAAGCACAATCCGCCGCGGGAGCCCCGTGTCGCCTGCCGGTCGGCCGCGCCGCACATCCGCGAGCCCAGTCCGAAGCCGTTGCTGCGGACCCCGAGGAGGCGGCTCGAGCGGCAGGGAGAGCTGCCCAGAGGCGGGCGGCAAGGGTTTCCTCGGGCGGTAGTTGTGTCATAACTCGGGCCTCCAGCGGCCGTTCGGGACGTTTCGGGCACCCCTGGAACGCTCTCGGCGAGGTGCCCGCGACTGGGATGCATCCCGAGGCTGTAAAACGCTCGAAAACCACGCGCCCCAGGGGGGAGCGGGGCCACGGGCCGTGCGGCTCCCGAGGGCACTGGTGGCGGAGCTGCTGACCCGTCGCGCAAGGCGCGCGCGGTGCGCGGTGGAGGTGCTGCCGCAGTCGTGCAGTCAGTGCACGCCCCTTCCCCCGGGGGGCGTTGGCGCGCGCCCATTGTTGGCAAGGCCACGATCATCATCATCATCATCATCATCATCATCATCATCATCATCATCATCATCATCATCATCATCATCATCATCATTACCACCACCACCACCACCAGCATCATCACCCTCATCATCATCATCATTATCATCATCATCATCACCATCATCATCACCATCATCATCATCATCATCATTTTCATCTTCATCATCATCATGCTCCTCCTCCTCCTCCTCCTCTATCCTCCTCCTCCTTCCCCTTCTTATTCTCCTCCTCCTCCTCAGCAACAGCAGCATCGCCATCATCATTGATATCATAATCATCATCGTCAGCATCATCATCATCATCATTACCAGAAAAAGTCGTGTGTTCCATCATCATCCTAATCCTCATCCTCATCCTCATCGTCATCACGATCATCATCATCACCACCATCAGCATCATCATCGTCAACATCATTCTTATCATCCAAATCAGCAGCATCATCATCATCCTCATCATCAGCATCGTCGTCATCATCATAATCACTACCCTCATCGTCATCCTCATCATCACCCTCAGCATCGCCCGTTTTATCCTCAACGTCACCATCGTCATCCGCCGTACCATCATTCTACTCATCAGCATGCTCATTATCATCAGCAGCATCACCAGTACCATTTGCATCAAGGTCACCACCATCAGCAGCACAATCATCCTCATCATCACCATCATCATATGTTCAGATCGTCATCGTCATCACCATATTTATCACACTACGCATCAGCACTATAGTCAGTATAATCATCGCTAGATATATCATCATCCACCTCATCATCAGCAGCAGCGTCATTACCTCCATCGGCACCGCAATTATCAGCAACATCTCCATCATCACCACGATCATGTACAACATCATCATTAGCAGCGGCAGCATCGTCTGCATCATCATCGTAAGCATCATCATCCCCATCATCAATATCAGATGTCTCCTCACCATCAACAACCGAATCCTCACCACCATCACCACCAGCACCACCAGCAGCATCGGCGTGACCATCATAGACAACAGGATCCGTATCATCATCAGCAGCATCATCACCATCAACATCGTCATTATCATCATCACCTTCACCAACAGCATCACCAGCAGTGGCATCAGCATTATAAGATGTGTCATCATGTTCATAATCATCATCGTCGTCGTTGTCGTCTGTCGTCACCATCAGCATCATCATCCCCACCCTCACTATCACCACCATCACCACCACCCACAGCATCATCATTAGCATCATCATCCTCATCGTCGTCGTCGTCAAGGCCAGCATCATAAACATCATTATCATCGTCATCCGCAGCAGCAGCAGCAACATTCATCTTCATCAGCATCCGCATCATTATTAGTCATCAGCATCAGCACCGCCACCATTATCTGGTGAAGCCCCTCGCGGCCGAGACCGTCAGTATTGGGCTGGCGGCGACGGCTCAGCAGGCATCTACTCGATCGACCCGCGTCTGCGGCGGGCAGGCTGGGCACACGCGCCTACGAGGCTCCCGCTGCCGACGGGGTGGCCGATCGGCTGGAGGGCAAGGCGGGCAACGCGCCAGGCTGCAGCCAGACGGTCCACCACGCCGAGCTCATGGCGCTGGAGCGACACATTAAAGACTGCGACGCGGATGGTCGCGATCTGCATCACGTCACCGATTCGACATATATCGTGCGAGGCAAGGCCAGCGGATGCTCCGGAGCAGGGCCCCACAAAGCCACAGAGCCCTGTGGAGACGGCTTGAGTTGATGGCGGAGGAGCAGTACTGCGAGTTGACCGTCCACAAAGTGGAGAGACATATCAACGCGGGCGCGGCCAACAACCGGGGTTCCCGTTATTGCACGTGCGCCTCGACACGACAACGGATGAGCTCGCCGAGGTGGGCGCGACCAAGGTGATGCTCACGGAAAGCGAGGTGCAAGCGGTCTGGGATGTGGACGCGCTGGCCGTGCGCGGCCGGCAGCAGCTGGCGGCCATCCTCCGGGATGTGGGCGAAAAGGGCGCCGCGGCCTAAAGCAGATGCTGCTCCGCGAGCGGCAACGGGCCTCCACGGCGTACGCGGCTGCGCTGCGAGTGACGAGTCGCTCGAGGACGGCCGTCGCTGGCGTCCGCGGCGCGGCGCTTTGCCTCCACTGCCAGGCGTGCCCGCCCGAAGCGCTGGGCTCGAGGAGCACTTGCGCGGAGTGGCCGCAGGCGGGCGGGCCGCCTGCGGGCACAGCCGCGAGGCAGGTGAGAGGAGGGCGGGGGCTGGTCGCCCACCCTTCCAAAGATGTCCGCGCCCATGGCAGGGCGCGGTGCTGGTTCGGTACTGCGGCGCGGTGCGGGGCCATCACGGCGAGGGAAGGCGGCGGTCATGGAGGGTCTGGCAAAGCCGCGCCCCTCGCCTGGACGGCCGCCGTGCCAGGCAGGGCGCGAGCCCTCGCGCGCTTGCCCCCGGAACTTCGGCCAGGCACCTCCTGTGAGGCGAGGGCGTGAAATACAGGGCGCCTGCGGTAGGATGGGCAGGGTGCCCAGATGCGGTGAGCAGCTACGACGGGCTGCTGGCAAGCTCGGGACCCGCGGGCGCGCGGCAATGATCCCTCTGCCTCCTCATCCACCTCCACCTCCTCCGCCTCCCTCCTCCTGCCCCCGCTGTCCTCGCGCGTTCCCCTTCCCTCCCCCTCACAAAGTGCTCCTCCGACGACGACAAACAGCACCACCAGTACCACGACGACGGCGGCAACAACGACGACGACCACGACGACGACCTCGGCGACGCCCACAACAACGACGACGACGACGACGATGAAGACCGCGACGACGACGACGACGACCACAACGACCACCACGACGACGACGACGCCAACGACGGCGACGACGACGACGCCGACCACGACCACGACCACGACGACGACGACGACAACGACGACGACGACGAAGACCGCGAAGACAACGACCACGACCATGACCGCGGCGGTGACGACGAGGCGCGAAAGCTCGCCGTCCTCCGTCCGACGGCCTCACGGCCGCCGCGCGGCGCCGCACCGTCCGACGCCTCGCGCGCCATCGAGTCGCTGGTGGTCGAGAGTCTGTCGGGGCCTGGAAGTCGGGTAGCGGTCGAAGGCGGTAGAGGGGAATTCAGCAGGGGGGGTGGGGAGTGGCTGGGAGACGATTAGGAGACGATTGCCGACCAGACAAGAAATCTCACCGGTTGGCCGCCGGCGGGAAACTGACAGAAACTTAAACGCTGGGGCGTACAATACCTTTTCTTCTCAAGATGGGAACCCCGCGGAAGGGGCTAGAAATCAGCAATTAAGCTGCACAGTAGAAGTCGTTGAGTGAATCGGCCACAAGTGAAGTCCTATACTATAACTGCACCTGCACCAACAATATGTTGTTCGTCATGTACACTATAGAACGAACGCGCTTTGCAAATTGCCTACACAAGGAATCCGAGTCCAAATCTGCACAACAAAGATTCGATGTGCAATCCACACATTGGGAATCAATGCGTAACACTTTCAGCAAGAATCCGACAGTAAAGCCGCACAGAAGGACTGTGTTGAAACCAAAAAGGCAAATACGCTTATGTGAAGTTGCTCCCTGAAGAGATGTGGCGATGTTCTCTTCTCTGGGCCCTCTTGGGGGTCGTCTTGGAGCGGACTTCAAGCTTCGTAGACGCCTCCCCTCCGGAGCCGCCTTGACGGCGGTCTGGTGTCGATCAGCGGAATATGGTTGGATTGTGGGTCGGAGGCCTTCTAGACGTTGCTTGGGGTCTCTTTGGCAGTCTCTCGGAGCCCTCCCGTGGGCCTCCTGGGCTCTCGTGGGTGCTTATTTGGGTCTTCTTTTGGGCCTCCCCGGGGCCTCTCCTGTTGGGGGCCTGTTGGTGGCCTCGGGGGTCATCTGTGGGCGGAGAGCTCGAAATTGCAGCTCGAGTTCCCCCTCTTCTTGGGCCCATCTTGGGGCCCTCTTGGGCCATCTTCGGATATGTTTGGTCCGTCTTGGGCCCTCTTGGGCCGTCTGGGCCCTCTTGGGGGCCTCTTGGGCAATCCCAAAGCAATGTTGGAGACCTCTTGGGTCGTCTTAGACCGTGTTGAAACCAAGAAGTCGACTATGCTTACAGCGAACGTTTTCGCAAGGGAATGGGACGATGTTTGCTTCCCGGAGCCCTCTTGTCAGTTCTCTTGGAGCGGCCTTGAAGCGTCGTGGACGCCTCTTGGGCTGTTTGAAACGCATCTTGGGCCGGCCGTCTTTGGCCACCGTAGCGGCTGTCTGGCTCTCAGAAGCGACTATGGGCCCCCCACAGGCGGGCTGGGCCCCCGCGTCCCCCCATTTGCGGTCGGTATCGTGGCCCCGGGTCCCCCGGGCCCCCCGGTTCCAGTCCCCCATTATATGTATATCCAAGTGTAACGCTAGATATATACACAAATGTGTACAACTACGCGTACAAATGTGTGAACATTTACATGTACACAGATAGATGGATGTGAATGTGTGCACCACCGTCATCCAAGACATACATGCTGGATGTGGCGGTAGGCCAAGTACACAAAAAAATAGTTGGGCAGTGCTATGTGGCATCGATGCGAGCACGCATCTTCTGTTGAGGAATGAGCAGCGGTGCAAGCACTTCGGTGCGAGCGCAAGGGCAAAGCACCTATCGTGCTTTGTCCTTGCGCTTACAGAACCATATCTGAATTACCCCTAGCCGCTAGCTCCACTGGATGATCGTATGTGTTGTCCACCGCTTCATTTTCCGAAGACGAAAAGAAAAGCTGGCATCTGGTGCGCCAGCGTCACCCACTCGAGGATTACAAACCACGGTCATCCAATCGACCTTGTTGCAAAAACATGTGGCACTGAGAACCCACCACAAAGCAATACTGTGCCACTGGTGTTTGTTTCTGTTAGTCGAAGGAAGGGGAAGGTTTTAATGTGGCTGGCAAAACAAGATGCAACGAAAAACGCAAGACAAACCAGGAACGCGGCACGAACTGGCGAGCGCGTGCAGCGAATCGTGGCCTATGGGAATACACCGGTCCCTCGTTGTGAGGCCGGGCAGCACATGAGGGTTGCCTCAGGGCCAGTCGAGCCCACTGGTTGGAGCAAAACCTAACGCCCTGCAAGACGTGCATCTGTACTCATGACAACCCTCTACGAATTCCGAATCTGCGCTCGTCCACTAACCGCCACCTGGCCTCGGAGACGGCTAAACGCACTTAGGCGCTTCTGCGCCCGTGTAAAGCAAGACCGTGGCGGAATTTCTCAAGCAAGCGATGCGCAAGACTTTGGCAAGATCTGGTGGCTCGCCGAGACGTCCTCTGCAGTGCCCCGTTCCCTCATCCTACGCTATAGTGCTTCAGTGCTAAACGCGGTCTGTCGGCAGGCCGCGGAGAGAGTTCCCCCCGTCGCAACCAGCAGTGTGGCGGTGTCAAAACGAGCAAGCCAGCAGCAAGCCTCGTTCCCCACCGCAAGCTGGCTGTGCTTATAGGGACAGAAAAGAGGCCCGCAGCAAGACGCGAATTCTAATCGTGCAGATCCCCAGCTCCGACCAAACTCCACTAAAATCGGTCCTGGACCCTTTCCGGGGTCATCCAGGCCAGGCCAGCGTGGAATCCGAAGTCGTTTCTTGACGGCCTCCGAAGTCAATGGCGGGCCTCCATGGAACGAAAATTGCAAACGTGTCCTCCTCGAGTGCAAGTTGGCGCCCGCCAGACAAGGATTTACTACCCGAATCAGACCGAGGCCCTCCTGCACAAATACCGCCCTGGGCGCGCTCGGGCGCCAGACAGTGCAGGAGGCCTGTCAAGGCATGCACCGCCCTGTGCGAGAGTTCATCCTAATGGTGAAATCAGACACCACGCAAAAACACCACGCAAATACACCACGCAAAAACACTACGCAAAAACACCACGCGAACGCTGGAGGGTGAATTAGACATCACGCAAATACACCACGCAAAAACACCACGCAAAAACACCACGTAGCGGTTTTGCGTGGTGTTTTTGCGTGGTGTGTTTGCGTGGTGTTTTTGTGCGCCGCTGGGGCGGCGCGGGGACGCAGTGGGGCAGGTCGCGGTTCACGTGGTGTGTTTTTGCGTGGTGTTTTTGCGTGGTGTATTTGCGTAGTGTATTTGTGCGCCGCTGGGGCGGCGCGGGGACGCAGTGGGGCAGGTCGCGGTTCACGCGGCGTGTTTTTTTGTTCTGCGTGGTGTTTTTGCGTGGTGTATTTGCGTGGTGTTTTTGTGCGCCGCTGGGGCGGCGCGGGGACGCAGTGGGGAAGGTCGCGGTTCACGTGGTGCTTTTGCGTGGTGTTTTTGCGTGGTGTTTTTTTGCACCGCTGTGGCGGCGCCGGAGCGCCGTGGGACAGGTCGCGGTTCACGTGGTGTGTTTTTGCGTGGTGTTTTTGCGTGGTGTATTTGCGTAGTGTATTTGTGCGCCGCTGGGGCGGCGCGGGGACGCAGTGGGGCAGGTCGCGGTTCACGCGGCGTGTTTTTCTGCGTGGTGTTTTTGCGTGGTGTTTTTGCGTGGTGTTTTTGTGCGCCGCTGGGGCGGCGCGGGGACGCAGTGGGGAAGGTCGCGGTTCACGTGGTGCTTTTGCGTGGTGTTTTTGCGTGGTGTTTTTTTGCACCGCTGTGGCGGCGCCGGAGCGCCGTGGGACAGGTCGCGGTTCACGTGGTGTGTTTTTGCGTGGTGTTTTTGCGTGGTGTATTTGCGTAGTGTATTTGTGCGCCGCTGGGGCGGCGCGGGGACGCAGTGGGGCAGGTCGCGGTTCACGCGGCGTGTTTTTCTGCGCGGTGTTTTTGCGTGGTGTTTTTGTGCGCCGCTGGGGCGGCGCGGGGACGCAGTGGGGAAGGTCGCGGTTCACGTGGTGTTTTTGCGTGGTGTTTTTGCGTGGTGTTTTTTTGCACCGCTGTGGCGGCGCCGGAGCGCCGTGGGACAGGTCGCGGTTCACGTGGTGTGTTTTTGCGTGGTGTTTTTGCGTGGTGTATTTGCGTAGTGTATTTGTGCGCCGCTGGGGCGGCGCGGGGACGCAGTGGGGCAGGTCGCGGTTCACGCGGCGTGTTTTTCTGCGTGGTGTTTTTGCGTGGTGTTTTTGCGTGGTGTTTTTGTGCGCCGCTGGGGCGGCGCGGGGACGCAGTGGGGAAGGTCGCGGTTCACGTGGTGCTTTTTTTTTGCTATGCGTGGAGCGGCGCCAGGGCGCCCAGGGGCGCAGCTGGAGCGCCGCTGCAGTGCCGCTGCAACGCCCCTGGTCGCGGTTTACGTGGTGTTTTTGCGCTGTGTGTGCGTGCGCCGCTAGGTCTCGGTTTACGTTGTGTGTGTTTTGCGTGGTGTTTGCGTGCGCAGCTGGAGCGGCGCGGGGGCGCGGGAGCGCCGTGGGGCAGGTCGCGGTTTACGTGGTGTCTTTGCGTGGTGTTTGCGTGCGCCTCTGGAGCGGCGCCGGAGCGCCGTGGGGCAGGTCGCGGTTTACGCGGTGTTTTTGCGTGGTGTTTTTGCGTGGTGCTTGCGTGCGCCACTGGAGCGGCGCCGGAGCGCCGTGGGGCGGGTCGCGGTTTACGTGGTGTTTTTGCGTGGTGTTTGCGTGCGCCACTGGAGAGGCGCAGGGGCGCAGTGGGGCAGGTCGCGGTTTACGTTGTGTTTTTGCGTTGTGTTTTTGCGTTGTTTGCGTGCGCCACTGGAGCGGCGCAGGGGCGCCGTGGGGCAGGTCGCGGTTTCCGTGGTGTCTTTGCGTGGTGTTTGCGTGCGCCGCTGGAGCGGCGCCGGAGCGCCGTCGGGCAGGTCGCGGTTTGCGGGGTGTTTTTTTTTTGCTTCCGCGTGGTGTTTTTGCGTGGTGTTTGCGTGCGCCACTGGAGCGGCGCAGGGGCGCCGTGGGGCAGGCCGCGGTTTACGTTGTGTTTTTTTTGCGTTGTGTTCGCGTGCGCCGCTGGAGCGGCGCGGGGGCGCAGTGGGGCAGGTCGCGGTTTACGTGGTGTTTTTGCGTGGTGTTTTTGCGTGGTGTTTGCGTGCGCCGCTGGAGCGGCGCAGGGGCGCAGTGGGGCGGGTCGCGGTTTACGTTGTGTTTTTGCGTGTTGTTTTTGCGTGGTGTTTGCGTGCGCCGCTGGAGCGGCGCAGGAGCGCAGCTGGAGCGCCGCTGCAGCCCGCTGCAGCGCCGCTGCAGCACCCCAGGAGCGCAGTGGGGCAGGTCGCGGTTTACGTTGTGGAGCGGGGAGTCTTTGCGTGGTGTTTTTGCGTGGTGTTTGCGTGCGCCGCTGGAGCGGCGCAGGGGCGCCGTGGGGTGGGTCGCGGTTTACGTGGTGTTTTTGCGTGGTGTTTGCATGCGCCGCTGGAGCGGCGGTTTACGTGGTGTTTTTGCGTGGTGTTTGCGTGGTGTGTTTACGTGGTGTATTTTATTTCACCATTGAGGTATTTTATTTCACCATTAAGGTATTCTATTTCACCATTAAGAAATTCTATTTCACCATTAAGATTTCTATTTCACCATTAAAACGCTTATTTCACCATTAGGAGAAACCGTCGCCCTGTGCAGATTCGAACGCGCTGGCGTCAAGGCAAGAACAGCTAGCCCTTCCAAACCAATAGCCGCACCGCTTTTGTTCGACAATGGGCCTCCTCGCTGCTGCACCCGAGGTCACATTCAAAAGCCCGGAGGTCCTGCTACATGGAGCCGACATCAAAAAGAGATGCCGAGAATGCGTTCAAACACTGCCCGCACGGCTAGCAAAAACAGCAAAACTCACTCCACCAGGCACCCGCTGTCCAAGGCACCGGGACGGAGCTCCAGGGCGCAGCTCAAAGAGGCAACGGCACCTGCCGCCGAGTCCGCAGTGCGTGCCGCTGAGCCCCTGATCTAGAGGACCAACAAAAGGTATCAGCATACACCTTCGGAGGTCCGAGCGGATTTCTTGGATCGGCTCTGGACCTCGCGCCAAGAACGGCGCCGGAAGCGCCGCCGGGGGGCACCAGCGCCGATCGGAGAAATCCGCGCAGGTCTCCGAAAAGTCATGTGTATGTCACGTTTTGTTTCCCAAGGATCAGAGCACACGGGACCGTGCCAGCCGGGCAGGGGCATAAACGAGCGGCCACGCCGCCTCGTGTCCGTGTCCTCCCACCTCCCCGTGCGTGGACCTCGGCGGCGGGCGCCTCGGGCTCCTCGCCGCCTGGTTCCCCACCTGGTGGCAGCTGCACGTGGGGTCACGGGCTGGCCAGGAACAGGCGAGGGCATTGGATGAGGAACCATTTGGCAAAGAATCCAAGGTCTGGAGGCCAGTGGAACTCCAATGGGTTGGCCATGGATGCCACCGCCGCCTTCATCAGATAAGAGACATCCAGGGTCTGAAGCCTCCTGGGCACATTCCTCAACGAACGCCCCCACAGTATGGCACAGGCTGCGGCAGGCCGACTCATGCTGCAACGCCAGGCCGCGTCAGACAAGCGGCCCCGCTGCAGCCGCAGCGTCCGTGGTGGTCGTGACGTTCCTTTCGTCCATGCTGCTGTTGCTGCTGTTGCTGCTGCTGGCGTTCATACTGGTTGTGCCGTTCGTGGCAATTGCGCCGCTCGACGTCTGGTTTGGCGCGCTGGCTGGGCCGCCAACTGGCCCCGGCATCTGGGACGCAGTGCACGTGTAGGCCACGTAGAAGCCGAGGGAGTCTACGTATTGATCGGAGTGGCCGTACAAGCCCACCATCCATGCTTCCCTGGGGAGGTATCCTGTCGCATTCCTGACGGCGTCTTGAAAGTTCACCATCCTCGAATAAGCTCCGCCCTCGCCGCCCACGTGTTGCTCAGAGCCGTCGTTTGTCCAGAAGGATATCTTGTCGATGTATCTCTGGTATCTCAACTCGACAGCGGTGATTTTCTGGCCAACCGAGAACGTCAGCGTGTTGTGGACGCCGCTTTTCCCGCCATGCTCCGGCAGGGGCCAGTTGCTGTCCCCCTGGGACAGGACGAGCTGGATGCTGTTCAGCCAGCGCTGGCTCTTGACCACGATCTGGCTCACCTGGACGTTTGCGAACAGCCCGTACAGCTGGATCATCGTGCCCGAATCGTCGAACGACTGGCCACCCGGGCCGCCTGCGCCCCCCACCTTGGCCAGGCAGGTCTTGTCATCGGCAGCTGCCGCCGCGTCGGGGTCGCTCATGACCGTCTTGCAGCTGTCGACGATCCCCTCCTTCAGCAGCTTCTCTGGGCAATACTCTTGCAGAGCCCTTTCCATGTTCTTTCTCTTGGCTTCGAGCTTCGTCACATTTTCGTTCGGAGCCATTGTCGTAGTGAAGAGCTGGCTGAGCGGCCTGAGCTTCATGGAGGTGGGCACTGGCTGCTTCATCGTTTGCGATAGCCACACCTCTGGGTCCCCACCCTGCGGCGGCATCGACCCCAGCGAGTACTTCCTGGTCGTCGTGCTGTACTTATCGAAGAACTCTTTTGACATCCAATCTGACTGACTTGCCATGCCCGCGTCGACCGACACGACGAAGGACGCCTGCGCTGCCATCCACCAATCGCTCTTCGCCGCTTTCATGCTGTTGTACTGGTCGTGTGTGAACTCGGTCTCCTCGCCGTACATGCCACCCAACTGCGCAGATGACAGAAAATGTGTACCGAACTCGCCGATTATTTCAAAATAGAAAGCCTGTTCGTAGTCTACTGGTGCCATTTCCACGGCAGCCAAAAAGTTCTCGTCGGCAGGAGGGGGCTTGTACGTCTCGATGAACGCCTCGTATGCACAGCAGTGGGCAACGACGGTGGTGTACACATTCTCGTGATCTTCGAAGCCTTGTCGAACGCGCTGGAAGTCCAGTGACGCCGAAAAACTTGCGATGTCAGCGAAACCGACGTCCACATAGACGCTGGTGGACAAAAAGTCGTAGTAGTCCTGCATGCTCGTGATCGATTGCTTCTTCGACGTCAATGAGCAGGATCCGTCGCAATTGAGCGTGGACATCCCCTCAGGAACCTTGTTGCTTCCGTCCGGCGTCGTTTCGCTGCCAGGGTTGAGCTTGAAGACCTGGCTCCGGAAGCCCGCGTCAACAGCACCGTTGGTGGGGTCTGGATTTCCGAAGAAGATGTCGTAGCCGCTCGCCATGTACTCGAGCCCGCTCCCTTTGCTGAGTGCCCCCGTGGTGAGGCGGCGGGGCTCAGTGGCGCCACAACCGCTGGCCGACCTCGTCTTCAGGCCGCCCTCCACGAGCGCGGCGCAGCTGACGATCGCCCACGCGACCGTGGCCGCCGAGGGGCAGCCTGGCCGGGCCGAGGTCATCGCAGCTCACGGGAGGGGGGCCCTCGCTTAGGAAGGGGCTGGGCCTGGAGCCAGAACAAGCCACGCAAGGGGGGAGGGGGAGGGGAGCGAGGAGACAGGGGAGGCGGGCGAGGAGGCGGAAGAAGGGGCGAAGCAGGAGGCTGACGAGAAGGAGGAGGACGCGGAAGCAACGGTCTTCCGCCTCCTGATCGTCCCACAACCATTGATCTGCCGTTGGGTCTGAAGGATTGGGGCATTTGCCTTTCTTCGGCCTTCCGACGGCCCAAGAGCCCCCCAATATTGCCCCAAGATCGCCCAAAAGGTCTCCAAGGTGGCCTCAGAAGGACCTAAGAGGCCCCTGAGACGGCCCAAGAGGGCCCCGAGACGGCCCAAGAGGTCCCCAAGACGCCGAAGATGGCCTCCAGGACGGCGCTGGAGCGCCCCAAGAGGGCCCCAAGACGGCGGCAGACGTGCCAGGAACGCCCTCAGACAGCCAAAGCGGCCCCGAACCAGCCGCCAAAGGCCCCCCAAGAGGCCCAAGGATGGCCCAAAGAAGCCTTCAAGAGGCCCCCGGGAAGCTCCCACGATACCCCAAGAGTGCCCTCAGAGGCTTCCAAGTGGAGTCCACCTCCTCCTCCTCCTCCTCCTCCTTCTCCTCCTCCTCCTCCTCCTCCTCCTCCTCCTCCTCCTTCTCCTCCTCCTTCTCCTCCTCCTTCTCCTCCTCCTCCTTATACTCCCTTTCCTTCGCCGCAGGCGTCTTCGATCCGCCGCCCCCTGTGGCTTGCCACAGGGGTGCACGGCCTGCCGAATGTTGGGTAGCTGCTGGTTCTCTTTAAGAAGGCTCCCGGGGGGCCTTCGGCCCAACCCGCCAGCCACCCTGAAAGACGCACAAATGTTCTGCTTCTGTTGGCCGTTCCGCCTGAGAAACTCTCGTAAACTTCTGAGGTTGTCGGTCTTCCCTTTCCAGCCTGCTCCAAGATGGCCGTAAAGACGACCAAAATGGTTTCCCAGACGGCTACGAAGGCCCAAGGAGAGCTCAAGATTACCACGATATGACTTCAAGACAGACCGAGATGCCCCCAAGATGGCCCAAAATGGCCTTACGTCGTCCATGAGGCCTCCAAGACGGCCCAGGCCTCCTAGAGGACCTCCAAAAGGCAAAACTCTTCCGCAAATGGTTCTGGTCAGCAGGGGCGCCGGCCCGGGACGCAAACGGAAAACGGAAAATCCAATCGGAAAACTGAATTCCGTTCTCCGCTTTCCGGTCGGTTCCGGTTTCCGCTTTCAACGTTCCGCTTTCCGTCTCCCATTTCCGGTTTCTGACTCCTGTTTCCGCTCTCCGCTTCCGGTTTCCGGCTCCTGGCTTCCAATGTTCGTTTTCTGGTTTCCGATGTCGATTTCCGGTTTCCGGTTTCCGTTTTCCGGTTTCTGGTTTCTGTTTCCGGTTTCTGGTTTCCGCTTTCCGCTTTCCTGTTTCCGCTTTCCAGCTACAGGTTTCCATTTTCCGCTTCCGGGTTTCCGTTTTCTGTGTTCCGGTTTCCGGAATCCAGTTTCGTTGCTTGTTCTCCGTTTCTTAGTTTTCGTTGTCCTGTTCCCGTTTTCGATGTTCTGCTTTCCTTTCCGCTTACCAGTTTGCGGTTCCGTGTTTCTGACGGCCTCCGAACGCCCCCGCGCCGGCCCAAGACCACGTCAAGAGAATTCCAAGGGACCCGCGAGGGGGAACCCACGCACACACTTCGAGCTCCCTGCCCAGAGACGACCCCCGAAACCTCCAGCACGCTCCCGAGCGACCCTCAGAATGTCCCCTGAGGTTCCCAAAGAGGTTCCGAGGACGTCCAGAAAAGGGTAGAAAAAGTCATGCGGGGAGGCCAGCCAAACGCGCTACCACGTCAAGACCTCCGGGAATCCAGGCATGAGTACCCAGCATCGACGACACCGCTTACAGACACGTACAAGAAACCTGAGGGCACTTCACTCGCTGTCTCTGCGCTGTCGCGGAAACAGATTTGCTGTGATTTACAGATCCAGCCAGTAATTTAATTATCGCGAGGTACACTGGCATGATAGGGGCAGTTTCGTGCCAGGGATGTGTGAGGATCTTTGGGGGGAAGTTTTGGCCAGGGGGGATGAGGATATTTCGGGTGCAGCTTTCAAGCCACGGGGGGAGAGGATATTTCGGAGGGCAGGGCACAGGGGGTGGGATGTTTCGGGGCAGTGTTTTCAGCCAGCGGGTGAGGATACTTTATTGGAGCTGTTTTAAGCCATCCGGCGATAATATTACGGGGGCACTTCAAGCCAGCAGGTTGCTTTCCATTGCTTTACATTGCGTTGCTTTGCTTGGCATTGCTTGGCTTTGCTTGGCATTGTGTTGCATTGCTTTGCATTGCTTTGCATTGCTTTGCTTTGCTTTGCATTGCTTTGCATTGCTTTGCTCTGCGTCGGAGGAGGGGGACTGACGGGGAGGAGGGGGAGGTAGGTGTAGGATGAGGAGGAGGAGGCGGAGGAGGAGGAGGAGGAGGAGGAGGAGGAGGAGGAGGAGTACGACGACAAGGAGAGAGGCTGAGGCGGAGGACGAGGAAGGAGAAGGAGAGGGAGGAGGCGGCGGCAGGAGGAGCCGGAGGCGTTGGACGACGGGGGGGTGCGGAGAGATGACAGGGAGGGCGGAGGAAAAATGAGGGCGAAGAGAAGGAGGATGCAGAATGAGGGACGAGGAGGGCGGAGCTGAGAGTTTGTCTTCGGTGCGGGCATTCAAACACCTGCCCGAGGAGCCTCACCACAAGGCCCTCTTGGGGCTCTCTGTGGGATCTCTTTGGGTCTTCCGAGGGGCTCTCCGGGCCTTGTCTCGGGGGCTCCTTGGGTCTTTCCTTGAAACCCCCGTCGGCGCTCCGTGCTGCGCTGAGCATATATATATGAATAAAAATGAAAAATAAATATAGGTGTAAAACAAAGAAAACCTGGGGGCTCCCCGCCGCGAGAGATCACGGGGCTCCCAGGGGCCTTTCGCCGCGGCCGCGGACAGCCCCAAGAGAGCTCCAAGACGGTTCCGTTACGCCTCACCGGCTCGCTGCACCATGTGTATTTCACGCAGGGAATGGGTGAACAAAGTTTGCGCCGCAGTGTTCGACACGAACCAAATCTGTTCACCCATTTCTGCCGTACAAAAACAATGTGTGTGTGTGTGTCGGAAAATCCCCCGGTCGCCGCTCCGCTAGCCTGATGTTTGGCCTCTCTGGGCTCTGTTGGGCCTTTCTTGGGCCGACTTCGAAGACTCTTGGGAACCTCCGGGACTGTCTCGGGCAATCTTGGGGCAATCTTGGGTCGTCTTTGTGCCATTTTGGCAGTCTCGGAGCCGCATTGGCGGCCACGTTGGGCGTCTTGGAGAGTTCTTGGCTGTGTTGGTACCATCTTGGAAGCCTCTTGAACCGTCTGGGAGGTTTCTTGGGCCGTCTGGAGCTCATCTTGGAACGATGTGTTGGCGCTGAGGGGAAGTAGCAAGTATGGCTAGAGTCCTTCATCATCAAACAGCGTTTTTAAAGCCAGAGTGGCTCCGAATACTGTGCGCGCATCGTCCGAACCGTTGTCGTTCTCTTGTTCCTGCTCGGCCTGCAACGTCGTCGTCATGATTGCCGTCGTCGCCGCCCTCGTCGCTCATGTTGTTGTCGTCCTCGTCTTTCTCCGCCTCATACCCCTGAAACTGCCACTCCTCCAACTATAATTTTCCCTCGTTCCTCCTCCTCGTCCTCCTCCTCCGCCTCCTGCTCCCCCTACACCGCCCCTTTCCCCCTCCCCCTCCCATTCCTCCTTCTCGTCCTCCTCCTCTTCCTCCATTTCTTTTTTCTCTTTAACATCATTGTCCACCCCATCCTCCTCGTCGCTTCCTCTTTCTCCTCCTCCCTTCTGCGCTTCTCCTGGAGGCCTGGACCTCTTCTTGCCGCCCCCCGCTCCGCCTCGCAAACATGGGAGCCGGCGCTTCCGCCCAGAGAGCGACGACGATCGACGGCGACGATTACGGCGATGGACGACGACGGCGACGACGACGATGACGTTGACAACGGCGACGACGACCATGACGACCGACGACGACGACGACGACCACGACGACGACGACGACGACGACGACGACGACGACGACGACGACGGTTGTGTCGGTGGCCCACCCAAGGAGCCTCGCCCCGAACTGTGCGTTGCGTGCAATTCAATAAGTCCTTCTGGGACGCGTCTTAAATTGTTTTTGTTTGGTGGGGGGGGTCGGGCTCCATAGGTCCTTTTCTGCTTTCGACTTCTGGTTTCCATTGTCGGGCTTCTGGTCTCCAACTTCGCTTTCCGCTTTCTGGTTTCCGCCCGCTCTCCGTTTTCCGGTTTCCGCTCTCCGTCTTCCGCTTTCCGGTTTCCGGTTTCCAGTCGCCGGTCTCCGGTTTGCGGTGTCCGGTTTCCGGTCTCAGGTTCTCGGTTCCCGGGCTCCGCTTTCCGGTTTCTGGTTTCCGGTTTCGGTTTCCGGCCTCTATGCAAGGAGCTCCCGCGGTTCCCACTTTCCGTTTTCCGGTTTCTGGTCTCCGCTTCCGGCCCCCGTCCGTGGATCCCCGCGTTCTTTCTCTTCTGCTTTCCACTTTCCGATCTGCGATGCTGGCCCCTGCCTCGGGAGGCTCCCGCTTGCGCTTTTCCGGTCTCCAGCTTCCGCTTTCCGTTCCCGGTCCCTCCCCGAACGGCCTCTCCCGCCATGCAGTTTCCGGCTTCCGCTCTCCGTTTTCCGCTCTCCGATTTTTCCGGTTTCGGTTTCCGCCCCCCCCCCGGGCTGGCGGAACCATCTCCGGAAGTGACCTCCGAAGAGGGCCCGAAAAGGCAAAACATATTGATTCCCGGTCGGTGTCTGACGATTTGGGCGTTCGCGTATGTTCTGCTCTCCGACGGCCTAAGACGGCCCCAGAGGTCACCAGAACGGCCCCAAGAACGCACAAGAGGCTTCCGAGATGGCGGCCCTCACAGAGGGGCTCAAGACGGCCCAGGCGACGACCTCCAAGACGCTCAAGATGGCCTCCACGAAGACCCTCAAGCACCCCACGAGGGCCCCAACTTGACCCAGAGAAGTTCCCAGGACGGCTGCCAGCGGCGTCAGGCGAGCCAGGAACGCCCTCAGACGGCCAACGAGCCTCCCCAGGAGCATCGAACGGCCCTCAAGAGGCCCAAGGAAGCCCCCAAGAAGCCTTCAGGAAACTCCAAGAACGCCCCCAGGCTCAAAGAGTGCCCGAAGAGACGCCCAATAGGCCTCCTTCTCCTCCTCCTCCTGCTCCTCCTCCTCCTCCTGCTCCTCCTCCTCCTCCTCATCCTCCTTCGTTATCCTCCCTCTCCTCCTCTTCGTCTTTCTCCTCCACATGTTCCCCCGATGGCTTCCAGCATGACCAGGGGAACACACAGTCCGATAAGTTGACCGAGCTCTGACTGCAACGTTCGACCACATTGGCGCTTACAAAGGACAGGGGGCGGCGGTGATTCGCCGTAGGCGTCTTCGTTGGATGAATGAACCACTGATTACGCGAAACCCCCAGAGAGCGACGGGAGTGGAGGAGAGGGAAGGAGAAATAGGAAGGATTGGGAGCTGCGCCGACACGATGGGGCGGCTGCTCGAGCCCGCACGGTGGACAACCGCGGACTTCTCGGCAAGACAGGGGCGATGGAGCGATGCGCCTGGCAAGTACACTTGGCGGGACACTTGCAGCGCACACGCAGAAACGACATGCCATGATCATCGCCATCACCACGATCCACCTCATCACCCGTTTCGTATCATCATCATCATCATCATCATCATCATCATCAGCAGCAGCAGCAGCATCATCATCATCATCATCATCATCATCATCATCATCATCATCATCATCATCATCATCATCATCATCATCATCATCATCATCATCATCGTCATCGTCATCGTCATCGTCATCGTCATCGTCATCACCATCATCGGCGTCGCCGTCATCGCCACCATCGTCAGCATCAGCGTCATCATCTTCATCAGCAGCAGCATCAGCAGCAACAGCATCACCAACATCGCAGTCGCAATCATCAGCAGCATCATCATCATTGCGATCAGCAGCATCATCACCCCCATAATCATCGTCGTCATCATCATGCTAAACATCATCACCCATAATCGCCTTCCTCCTCCCCCCATCTTCCCTCCAGCCTCATCCGTCTCATGCCCGTCTGTCTCCCAATACCCCTCGAGCGGCGCCTGTTCTGGTCGCCTTCATCATCCGCCGTTGCCCGAATGGAGACGGGCTTGGCCTCCGCGTTGGCAAGGTGTGGCTGAGTGGACAACAAGGAGCCGGACAAGTGAAGGAGGAGGAGGAGGAGGAAAGGAAAGGAAAGGAAAGGAAAGGAAAGGAAAGGAAAACAAAGAGGAGGACCAGCAGTATTGAGCAGGAGCAGGAGGATCAGGAGGATCC
Organism: Prorocentrum cordatum; assembly: GCA_963575745.1. Classification (NCBI taxonomy): domain Eukaryota; class Dinophyceae; order Prorocentrales; family Prorocentraceae; genus Prorocentrum; species Prorocentrum cordatum. The sequence goes on along the minus strand of CAUYUJ010015185.1, from coordinate 196,807 downwards.
GGAGGAGGCCGAGGAAGAAAGGAGGCGGATGACAGAAAAATGGAGGGCGGAGGAGGAGGAGGAGGAGAAGTAGGAGGAGTGGGAGGAGGAGGTTCTCAGGAGATACGCTCGAACAGCCGGGGCCGCACTTGGGCGCGACCTGGCCGTAGGACTGCAGCTGCGGCTCAGCGATCCCGAGCTGCAGGGGGCCACACCGTAGTCGATGAAGAATTCGAACGCATCGAACGACGACCGCCTGAGGGATTCCACGCAGCACCCTCCGCTGCACCACATCTCAACTCTTCGGGCACTCGGCTGAAGTCGTTGCTGGCGTTGGCTGCACAGCCACGGCCGACGGCCCGTCGACGTACCAGAGGAAGCCGAAAAAGCCCCCACCAATCAATCCGTGGTCCCGTCGGGATCGCAGCACGCGGTGCGGGAAGCTCGGCCGACGCCGAGGATGGCACGCTACCGCTGCGAACCTAATCGTAAAGCGGCGCAGCGCGAGGAGGCCGACCGATAGTCGCCAGCGCCTGGTCCACGAGTGTGGACTCCGGCTTAACGTCCCGCAGCTGCGCGTCAAGTTCCCGCATAGCGCGATCCGCGTCGACAGGACCGTCACTGCTGATTGACCTGCATTCTTTTTTTTCCCATACCGAAGCTGACGGCCATACCGCGTCGAATGCACCGGATCTCTGCTGATTGACCTGCATTCCTAACTATCGGGCCTCCAGGTCGCCAGAAACCTCCGCAGAGTCGTTCGACAGCGATGATGGCGCGTCGCCACGGCTCCCCACACCGAACGCCAACTGAACGAGAGAGTAAACTAACCCATTCTCTCCAGTAACTCCACGACGAAATGCGCGAACAGCACGCGGAAGGCCAGGTGGAGGAAGGTAGCTCTCGCGAGGCTCTCCTTGAACCGCCGGCGCAGGAACAGGCCCACGAGACACCAGTTGCCTCTTGAGGGGGGAATCCCGCCGTGATGGACCGGAAGTGGGCGTGCACAGTACGACGAAGCTGTTGGCACCGCTGGCAACACCGCTGGTCGACACGAACAACGCCTGCGGAAGCAGCATGAAGGCGGGCGTTGGTGACGAGAGCAGCAGGCTCCGCACGAAGCTCCGCGGGCTTCGCATGCACCGCCGAAGAGGGCGCCAGCTCCGAGAGCAGCCCATCGACGCTGTCTGCGTGCCCGCCAGGCTGCGGACGCCGAGGTGGGCTTCCAGGTCGGCCATGCGACAGGGCCACCGACATCGGACCTCGGACATCCCCCGTGGCGAACAAGGCCTGGACCTCAGGGACTATCCGCGCCGCCTCGCTGCCACTGCTGGGCGCTCGGACCGAGCGTGGAGCCGCCTCCACCGCATCAGTTTCCTGCCTCCCCGACGACTTGACTCGCCGCGACGTAGGGCGTCCCCCGCAAGCAGGATCACCTCTTCGCCCTGACTTCGCCACGCGCCAGCACGCGAAGGACAGCCATCCACAGGCCACATGCGGCGCGCCCCTCCGACCGCCTCGCAGAGGCTCAGAACGGCCCGTCGGCCCAAGCAAGGCGATCGAGCCAAAACGGCCCTCGTGGAGGAAAAGGAAGAGGAAGACCACCGAAGGCGGTGTGCCGCGCCCGAAGGTTGCGAATTCGAGAAACTGCAGCGACCCTCCCTGCGTTTGCAGCTGACGTCGGGCCCGATTTCCGTCGTCCGCGCTGCCTCTGCCTCGTGTGGGTGGTGTCATGGCCATGTGGTGTGTGGGCGTCAGCTCTCGTGTCATGTGGGCGTCCGCCAGCTCAAAGGCGGAGGCATCGGTCCTCGGGATTAGCCAAAAGGTCCAGGAATCTCTCGCCCCCGCCGATGGTGCGCAGGGCTGCTGAGGGGCAGTCGGGGGAGGACGCACGGAGCGCCTGTAAGGAGACTTGTTGGTCCCCGAATCCTCTGGACTTGCGCTACCAGCGCGGCGCATGCAATGCGGCTTCAATTCGGGATCTTGCCAGCCCCAACCGGAAATCGCCAGATCGAGCGAGCAATTGCTCGCCAGACATATCAGACAGCTGGACAACGGTTATGCTGGGCACTCGCACGATCCAGGTCATGCTGCGAATTCGAGCCAGGTGATACTTGGCATTCGCACGAACTCTACACTTCCGCAGGGCAACGCCCTGAAACGGCTGTACGGGGTGGGCCTTCATCAATCTTGCACGCTTGAAAAGGATTGTCTAGCCGCGGCGAATACCAACCGTCATAACACAGCTGGTGTACGCCTCTTCGCCTGGATTACCTCGAATGCTGTCCTTTATTTTTCTCGTGATGCCGTTATACCCTCATGCTGGCACATTGGCAATTCGACAAGGTAGCACCCTGATAGGGCCGTATGGCGGTGAGCCTTCCCCAGTCCTGCGCATTTGCAACATGTTTCCTTGCCGCAGCGAACCACAGGCAAAATTCAATTGGTGTGCGCATGTCCGCTTCGATTTCCTCAAATGCGTGTTTTTTCGTTTGTGATGCCGTGGCCCCCCATCATGCTGGGGCATTGACATTCCTCAGGGCAGCACCTTGGTTCGGCTGCACAGGAGTGAACTTTCCTCAGCCTAGCACGTTTGGAACATCGTTCGTGGAACGGCAACTCTTTAGTTCGTGAGCTTGTCCGCCCTAGCAATTCCGTTCCCAATCGAGGCTGCGCGGCAGGATGGACCGCCATCACCAGGCACAGGGCCCACCAGGTGCCCTGCACCCCGACGCGAGAAAAAAGCGACGTTGAAGTAGAGGTCGGCCTCGGACACGCCCTTGCCCGACCAGGAGAAATCGGCCGCGCCCGAATGGCCGCGCAGCCAAAGGGACGCGACCAAGCACCAACCCGCCACCTCACAGGCCCTCGAGCTCCCAGGCGACTGGAAGGCGACGGCGCACCCCAGCAGCAGCGCCCCCCGCCAAGAGCGCAGCCTCACGCCTTGAGCGCGCGCTTGGCCAGGACTTGCCGCGGGGGCCCCAGCCGCAACCTATTCGTGATCCGCACCCGCCGAGCTGCTGCCCATGGCGCCCTGCAGGTGCTTCGCGATGGTTGCCCCCCTCTTCAGCTTTTTCGGTCACCTCGGCGTCGGCCTCGAGGTCGGTCGGCCCCGAGTCGCCGCCCACCTTGAGGTGCTCGCCCGCGAAGGCCCAGTCGACCTTGGAGCGCCGCTTGCCCCCGCTCTGCTGTCCTCTTGGCCGCTGCCAGTCGCTGATGCACTCCACGTTCTCGTAGGCCTTCAAGATCGCATAGAGGCGGAGCCAGGTGGGCTCGGCCGCAGGACTGTCGATGAGCTGGTCGCGGGCCCCCTGCCCGCCATCGCGCGGTCCAGGACAGTGGCCAGCATCGTCACCTCGGAGCTGGTGCTCGCCCGCTGGAACTCCTCCGACCTCGACCACCCGCCGAGCTCCACTTTGGCCGCGCGCCCCGAGCGGCGCAGCTTGTGGAGGACGACCAAGGCGACCCTCGTCTTCACGCAGCCGACGGGCGTCATCCGCACATGCGTGAACCTCTCGAGGGCGGCGAGCAGGCCGTCGCGAGGGCTGCGGCTCTCGTCCTTCAGCAGCTGGATGCGCTCCTGTAGCTCGTCATCCGCACGTCCGACCTGCTCCCGAGAGCCCGCGCTGTCGATCGACCTCGCAGGCGAGCCAGCGCCCAGCGCCGCCTGAATGGAGTCCGTCTTGACCGTGTCCACGCGCTCGTTCAGCTTGGAGATGAAGTCGTCGATCCGGGAAGTGGTAGGCTGACCTTCTCCTTCGCCCGCGGCTGGGGCCTCAGGGCTGGGGTGGCCTTGATCTGACGCCCGGTCCGAGCCACTCGACCGAGACCCTCGGGTCATTGCACCAAGAGGCTGCCCCGCACTCGGATTCTGAATGGCCCCCGCCAGGTCGATCACCGCCCGCTGCAACGCCTGCTGCTGCTTAGCGAGCTCCGCGAAAAGCCGACGAGGTGTCGGCTCGTCGTCGGAGTCCGCCACCTGCGAGCCGAAGATCCTTTCATCGTCGTCGTCGCTGGTCGTGGAGCCCCTCTCCGAGTCGGAGTCGCTCGAGATGCCGCATGACCACGCCCACAAGAAACATCCTGCCACGAGCGCGCCCCCGACGGCGACGAGGATGTATTCCAGATCTCTGCTCTCGTAATTCTCACAAATGGTGTCGTAGACGTGCTGCACATCCTCGACGGTCCCATAGACTGCTCGGGCCCCGCGATAGGGCGCACGGAATATGGATCCCAAGCGCAAGAAACGCCCACAGTCGTCAGCACATGCAAGAGATCGCACTCCACAATCCCCAGTTCCGTTTTGCCCACAGCACCGTGCAAATGTTCCCGAGCCCACCCGTGACCCACGAGACAAGCCCACTCTTAGCGTTCCTCTTTTTCTGCTTCGGCGGGGGTTTGCTGGCCTGCATCTTCCCGTTCTCGGTGTCCACCTCGAGCCTAGCGATAGCCCGCTCCACCGCCGTGATCACTGAGTCCCGCGCCCGCGCAGAGACGCCCGGGTGCTCAGTCCAACCCACGCCCGTATCGGGCTTCGTCAAAACCCGCTCCTTGTCCCGGACGTCGATAATGACAATGCGGTTGGTGGGACCTGCACACGCCTGGATGCTTGCACCCCGCTTTCGTCACAAGGAACATCACCACCCCTTGTGGCTGGGAGGGGCTGCGGACATAGATCCCGTTCCACCTCGACCACGGCGCCATCGTCCACCTCGCAGTGCTCGTGCCCACGAACAGTTCCTCCTCGTCGAAGTTGTCGGCAACGCCGCTGACGGCGCCCTCCGGGATCAAGTAGTGCAGCTCCTGCACCACAACAGTGAGAAAAAAAAACAGCGAGCACCCCGCGCGTTGTGATGGCGGCCTAGGCGCGCCCCGCGAAGAGGCCTCGGAAGCAGTCTGGTGCCTCCGTTCGTCGGGCGACGGGCTCGCTGGAGCCCCAGCCTGTTCGAACCGAGAAGCTATGAATACTGACAGGGACGCGGGCGACATGCTCGAGCGACAAAATTGAGTATCGCACAGGATGGCTAGAATACAGACGGCCCCCGACCCCGCACCCTGAAGCATAAAAGTGCGTTTGAAAACAGTTACTTATCACTCGGCATGCGGACTGCACATGCCAACCACCGGTCCAAGGTGCGGAAGGTGGTACAATACGCGCACCATCACCAGCGAAACGTCTGACTTTCCCATGTTCATTGGCACTGACGATCAATGATGGGAGAACCAAAGTGCCCCACCCGAAATTCACAGGGTTACTCCCGCCCTGACGAGCATCAGAGCGACCTCCACCTTCTCATCATCCGCATCCTCCTCGTGCCCTTCGTCCTCTGGAGCCCTCCCGACTGTCAAAACACCCCCGAAAACCTCCGGACACCTGCTCCCTCTCCTCCCTACGCCGACTGTCCTCCTCTCACCTGCTCCCCTCCTCCTCTCCTCCTCCTCCTCCTCCTCCTCCTCCTCCTCCTCCTCCCCTCCTCCTCCTCCTCCTCCTCCTCCCTCCTCCTCCTCCTCCCCCTCCTCCTCCCCCGCTTCCTCCTCCTCCTCCTCCTCCTCCTCCTCCTCCTCTTCCTCCTCCTCCTCCTCCTCCTGACAGGCGTCCGATGCCGCAGGGTGCCCACGTCTATCGCCGCCGCAGCTGGAAACGCACAGTGGCGGCAATGGACCGAGCGGTGGGTTCGTCCAGTGATTTGGCATCCTCGGATCGACCGACTTGATATGATGATACAAAATGTTGACAACAGCAAGGGCAACGAGAGAAGCAAAGGAGGGAACACAAAGGCCGAGTCGCTGGATGGCGCAGCCCGGCAACGAACGGACCTCAAGGACAAGGCAGAGCAGGTGGACAAAACGCGGGCAAGATCAGTAGTGAGAGGGGCGACGACGTGCACGGGATGCAGCCCAGGAGGCAGTTCCCCCTTTTTCTGAAAGCGCTGGTCGGTAGTCCAGCCGCGCGCGAGAAACTTTAAGACGGCATTTGGTTACTGAGGCGGCAATAAGAGAAGCACCCGTCGGACGTCCTCCCAAGGCCACCCTCGAATGTTGAACACGGCGCCAGGGAACCAGGAAACGAGACGGGCCGCGAACACGGACAGCAGAGGGTCGTGGAAAACTTCGTTGAGCATGGCCTTCGAAAGGTGGCTGTGGATCTTGAGTTTTGGTCGGGGGGGAGAGGGGGAGAGCAAGAAGAGAAAGGACGGCATCAGCAGCAACACGGGAGAGGTGCTCAGCCGCGACGAGGGACGAGGTGGTCAGACCGTGTCCGACGGGGTTCGGTTCACGGGCGCGGGCGGCCCCCAGGAATTTGGCGAAGGATATTTGTTTCCAGAAGCTGGGGTGGGAGAAGGCCACAGGCCACACGGGGAGCGGGAAGGTTGGCGTCAGCCTCGGGTCGGACATAGGGGGCCATCGGGCGCCAGCTGCTGAGGGTGGAGCGGCTGGCAAGGACAAGAGACGCACTTGCAGCGATCGCGATACTGTTGAGTCTGGGGCCGTCCCATCGCCACACATCCACCCAGCCAGCACGGGGGAGGGCACAGTGGGCAGCGTGCTACAGGCAAGCGAGAAGCGCGGCCACCGTCCTACCGATCGGTGCGGGCAGCGGCAAGAACTGGTCCTGCATGAGCGGGTCCGCGCCAATAGCGAACAAGAAACCAGATCCTTGGCACTCCTGCATGATGCCACTCTGCACACAGTTGAGGACCGACAGCTCGACGCCCGTCGCCGCCAGGCAGTGGACGCAGAGGAACAGCTCGCCGAAGAACCCGCACAGCGCCTTTGGCAATCCACTGCGCGAGAGAACCAAGCGGATCCAGTCATGGGCGACGCTCGCAAAGGCCTGCTGGAAGTCAAAGGTGAGCAGTGGTGGCATGGATACGGCGGCCTGAGGCTGAAGACCCTGGACATCGTACCAATATCAATAATGTTGTCCCCGAATTTGTGGGTGGGGGCGAATCCCCGCTGAATATGTTTGGAAACTTCAGGAAGGCATCTGGAAAAAGTGCGGGCAACCACCCCCGTGATTATTGTATTGTCGGTGATCTTCAGACCTAAGCGGCTAAGGTACCCAGGAGCAGAATTGCAGGGGCGTCTTGATCCTCGGAGCCCTTCGGGAGGAAAAAGCCTAAGAGGTCATTGTACCCTATGGGCATGGCCTGGCTGTTGAGGATCCCCCATATGACGCGATGCAAGATCTTAGCTGGGAGCGGGGGCCTCTCCTCCTCCTCCTCCTCCTGCTCCTCCTCCTCCTCCTCCTCCTCCTCCTCCCCCTGGTGAGTTCCTTTAAGAATAACTTATCCCTGTCGTACCCCGAGGCCGGTCGAAAGGGCGGGCCAGGCGTTTCTTATAAGACTTCCTCACCATATCTACGACCCTGAAGCTTCAGCAGTGGCAACAGCTTCACACATTGAGGGCAGTTGGTTTTCAACATGTGGCTCTCGACTTAGCGCCGCGCACATTCGTTTTAAACCTTTGCAAGAGCTTCGAGGATTGAGGGCGGTTCGTTTTCAACAAGTGGCTCCCCCTTTTAGCGCCGCGCACACACGTTTTAAACACTTGCAGCAGTTTTACGGAATGAGGGCGGCTCGTTTTCAAAATGTGGTTCCCCCCTTAGCGCCGCGCACATTCGTTTTAAACATTGCAAGAGCTCCACGGATTGAGGGCGGCTCGTTTTCAAAATGTGGTTCTCACCCTTAGCGCCTCGCACACTCCTTCTTTACAGTTGCAAGACTTTCGCGGGATTTTCTAGCCAGTGTATCAGAAATGGCGTTCGGGGAAAAAAAACGGTTTATGAGGGTGCAACAGTTACGTTGGTTCGCGGTGTTGAAATCCCAGGAAGGGCGTTCTGGCGCGACTCAGGAACGTCAAAATGCAATACCAAGTTGGTCCGTAGCGTTTGGAGTCCCGAGAATAATGTTTCGGCATGTTTCAGGGCCTTCAGACTGTCGCCTTCCAACGAGGCAGTTCCCTCTGTAGAAATGAACCCTTGTCGGTGCATGTGAAGAGGGAGTTTGGAGGGAGGGTTTATGCCAACATCGTCGATGATGCTTGGGTTTACACTGGTCCTCCTCCTCCTCTTCCTCCTTCTCCTCCTCGTCTCCCTCCTCCTCGTCTTCCTCCTCCTCGTCCCCCTTCACTCCCCGCCTCTTCAATGCTCTCCGCCCCTCCTCCTCCTCCTCCTCCTCCTCCTCCTCCACCTCCTCTTCCTCCTCCTTTTCCTTATCCTCTTCCTCCTCCTCCTCCTCTGAATCCGCGGCCCTGGCTCCTTTAGATCTGGTGTCCACCGGGGCCAGGCGCATCGGCCGAGCGTCCACGAGAAAAATGACACGGGGGTGTGCCCATCAAGGAGGTGTTTGTCAGCACCCGGGTGGAAGGCCAAAAACCATCCGGGTGCCCACGACAGGGCGAACCCTCACAGGCTGTGACGGACAGGGAGAAGGGAAGGAGGGAGGAGGCCGGAGGGAGCAGGAAGGAAACGGAAGGTGGAGGCGACGGGCGCGCGACGGAAGGGTGCGCGCCACCCGCCCTCTCCTCCTCCTCCTTCTCCTCCTCCTCCTCCTCCTCCTCCTCCTCCTCCACCTCATCCTCCATTTCTGCTCCTCCTAGATAACTTCTCCCTGTCGCACCCCGCGGCAAGTTTTTAGGGCGGGCCAGTCGTTTCGCTTGAGACTCCCTCACCACTGTTGGCCCTGAAGCTTAAAATTGGCAACAGTTTCGCAAATGAAGGGCGGGTGGTTTTCAAAATGTGGCTTTCGCCTTAGCGCGGCGCACATTCGTTGTAAACATGTGCAACAGCTTCGCGGATGGAGGGCGGGTGGTTTTCAAAATGTGGCTCTCGCCTTAACGCGGCGCAAATTCGTTTTAAACATGTGCAACAGCTTCGCGGCTTGAGGGCGGCTCGTTTTCAACATGTGGCTCTGGCCTTAGCGCGGCGCACAATCGGTTCAAACATAGTTGCAAGAGTTTCACAGAATGAGGGCGGCTCGTTTTCAAAATGTGGCTCTCGCGCCGCGCACATTCGTTTTAAACATTGCAGGAGCTTCACGGATTGAGGGCGGCTCGTTTTCAAAATGTGGCTCTCGCCTTAGCGCCTCGCACATTCCATCTTTAACATTGCAGGAGTTTCACAAATTCCCATGGTCCACGTATCAGAAATGACGTCCTGGAAACATTCAGGAACTTGAGGGTGCAGCAGTTACGTTGGTCTGCGGTGTTGTAATTCCAGGAATGGCGTTCTGGCGCGACTCAGGAACGTCAAGGTGCGATAATCAAGTTGGTCCGAAGCGTTGGAGTCCCGAGAATGATGTTTTGGAATGCTTCAGGGTCATCAACGGTCGTCTTCCAACGAGGCAGTTCCCTCAGTGGAAATGAACCTTTGTAGGGGCATACGAAGAGGGAGCTTGGAGGGAGGGCTTGTGCCAACATCGTCGGTGATGCTTGGGTTTACACTGCTCCGCCTCCTCCTCCTCCTCGTCCTCGTCTTCCTCCTCCTTGTCCCCCTTTCCATTCCCCTCCTCTTCTCCTCCTCCTCCTCCTCCTCCTGTCCTTCCTCCGGATGGGCGGCCGCGAGTGCCAGCATTATTCTGAGGTGGCGCCCTGGCTGAGCTGCTCGAGGCCTCGAAGGCCCTGAGAGCATGCTCCGCCCCAGGATGCGTCGGGCGACGTCGGTGGGCAAGTGCAGACTGCGCGCTCGGCGGCGCGCGGTCCTCGTTCGTTTCCCCTCCAAATCTCAGAAAGACAGAGGGCACATCAACACTGGCATGAGCCTGCTCCATTCACCTGTGGCGGCAACAATGGCTCGCTTCTCTCGGTGGGCGGCGGCGTGCGCTCGCGCAGCGCGCCCGTAGCGCCCGCATCCGCTGCGACGGTGCCGGGTTGACGTGCGTCACCGCGTCGCCATGACAGCTGCCGCGCGCTGCCGCGCGCACGCGCAGCTGCCAGGCTGGCGCTGCAACTCGCAAGCCGCGCCACGGAGTGCGAAGCCGCGGGCTGGGACAGGAACGCTAGGATGACAAGTCTCCTCCCCCTCCTCTCCTCTCCCTCCCCTCTCCCTCTTCCTCTCCCCCCTGCACAAGCATACAATATGAATACTACTCTCCTCTCTCTCCTGGTGACGTCCAGGAAATGGCCGGCCCCCCTACGCGCACTGGTTTTTTACACGCAGGACTTCCCGGAAACGAGTTTTCGATTGGTGTTTTTTTGAACATGCTGCTCTTCGGGCCACCGCTTGTTCCGAATCGTGCTCCCGCTGCAGCGCTGGCCTCATTTCCGCACTTCTGCTCGTTCCGAATGGTGTTCCCGCTGCAGCGCTGGCGTCATTATTTCGAGCGCCATGCCACGGCATGGTTTTCGGTCCTTCCAAATAGGCTCCAAAATCTAGAAAATGGCCCCGCAAAAAAACCATCGGAAGTGATTACATATTCGGTGTCGATTCGTTGATTTGTTGGGTCGTAGAAGTCAAGCCCCCCCCACTTTGGGGCGTCGCCACGCCATGCTATGTGCTATGTCAGGCTACGCGTCCTCCAAATCGTGCTCCCGCTGCAGCGTTAGCCTCATTTCCCCGCTTCCGCGCGTTCCGAATGGTGCTCCCGCTGCAGCGCTGGCGTCATTATTCCCAGTGCCATGCCACGGCATGGTTTCGATGCTTCCAAATAGGCCCGCGAATCTAGAAAATGGCCTCCCGAAAAAACCATCGGAAGTGGTTACACATTCGGTGCCGATTCGTTGATTTGTTGGGCCACAGAAGTCCCCCCCCAACTTTGGGGCGTCGCCACGCCATGCTATGTCATGCTACGCGTTGATGTCCAACACCATGCTATACCATGCGATGCTACGCCATGCCAAGACATCCGTTTGTGCGAATAGAGAAGCGGTCTACGCCATGGTAAGGGATGGGAGGGAGGGTAGAACGTCAGATATGACGCAAGCACACCTAGCCTGCCCTCCCCCCATCTCCCTCCACAATTACACAATATGAATACTACTCTCCTCTCTGCCCTTTTTGGCATCGCCACGCCATCCTATATCAGGCTACGCTTCTGCAGTTCCGCGATTCCGCGCTGGATTTGTTCACAAAATGCCACTCTCGCCGAAGCGCTGGCCTCATTGTCCAGCTACCGCTCGTTCCGAATCGTGCTCCCGCGTCAACGCTGGCCTCATTCCCGCGCTTCTGTTCGTTCCGAATCGTGCTCCCGCTGCAGCGCTGGCGTTATTATTTCCAGCGCCATGCCACGGCATGGTTTTTCGGTCCTTCCAAATAGGCCTCAAGATTTAAAAAATGCTCCCCCGACAAAAAACATCGAAAGTGACCACACAGTCGGCGTCGATTCGTTGATTTTTGGGGCCGCGGAAGACCCCCCCCCTCCCTTTGGGCGTCGCCACGCCATGCTATGTCAGGCTACGCGTCCTCATTTCCGCGCTTCCGCGCTTGGGTTTTCTCCAAATGCTGCTCTCGCTGGAGCGCTGGCCTCATTTTCGGGCTACCGCTCGTTCCGAATCGTGCTCCCGCTGCAGCGCTGGCCTCATTTCCGCGCTTCCGCTGGTTCCGGATCGTGCTCCCGCTGCAGCGCTGGCGTCATTGTTTCCACTACCATGCCACGGCATGGCTCTCGGTCCTTCTAAGTAGGCCTCAAGATTTAAAAATTGCCCCCCCGAAGAAAAACATCAGAAATGACTACACATTCAATATCGATTCGTTGATTTTGGGGCCGCGGAAGCCCCCGCCCCCACTTCGGGGCATCGCCACGCAATCCTATGGCATGCTACGCGCTAGTCTTCAACACCGTGATATGCCACGTGATGCTACGCCATGCCAAGACATCCGATTGTGCGAATAGAGAGGAGATCTACGCCATGGCAAGGGATGGGAGGGAGGGGTAGGAAGTCAGATATCCAGGACGGCGCTGCCCAGACCAGCGGGCTCAGCGCAAAAGCCGAGCCGTACCGAGACTGGGCCGGCGGCGGCGTGCCTGGCGGCCGGGCCCCGGTGCCGCGGCGGCTGCTGCCCCGGCTGCGGCGAGGCCTGCGCCCGCGCGGGGGCGCCAGAGTTATGGCAGGGAGGCGGGGGGCGGCGGGAGGGGGGGGAGGGGGGGGGGGATGAAGGAGGGAGGGACGAAGGGGGAAGGAGGGGAAGGAGGGGGGGGGGGAGGGGGCAGGGGGGGAGGAAAGGGCAAGGTGGGAGGAGGACGAACGCGGCAAGAGTAGGGGAAAATTGTCGGGGAGGGGGGGTGGGACGAGATGGAGGGACGGACGAGGAGTAAGAACGGGGTGTAGGAACAGGAGGGGGAGGTGTAGGGTGGAGGTGGTGGAGAGGGAGAGCGACGAGGGAAAAGAGGAAGGGGAGGGCGCAGCAGGAGAATGATAATAATGAGGGAAGCAAGGATAACCGGCGAAAAGGGGTAGGAGGAAGAGAAGGAGTGGGAGGAGAAGGAGAAGGAGAAAGAAAAAGGGGAGGATAATGACGAGGGAAGAGAAAGGAAGAGGTGGAGGAATAGGACGACGAGGAGAACGAGGATGAGGAAGGGAGACAGAGGGCAAGACGGAGGAGGATGTTGCGGGAGAGGTAAGACGTGGAGCAGGAAGGGGGATAGGAAGCGACACGAGTATGGCCTACGACTCATATCTGTCCGTGCGGCACGCACGGCTCACCTCGGAGCTGGGGTTGACCAACCATGAGAAAGCCAGCGGGTCCAAGGCTACGAGAGTTAACCGCCCCGCCCTCAGAAGGATGACAGCGGGCAAGGCTGCCAGCTGCTACCAGTACACCAAGGAGGACCCCTCACTTAAGTGAGTTCCACGAGACCCTTTCAAAGGCTCACATCCTACGAACCCGCAGTATTCCCACCAATGTCCCCATTGCGCCCCGCACCCGCAACCCTTGCACAGTGGCAGGATGGGCCGAAGGCCACCAGATCCACCGCCCCCTGGTGATTCATCACAAGGGTGCACGGCATGCTGAATTTCTGTAAGGTATTGGTTCTTTTTTAAAGAACTCTCAGAGTGGTCTTGGCACAACCTGCCGACCGTGCGGAAAGCCTGGGAGAAATCTGGATGCCTTGGCATCCCTCCCCAAAATGGCCCCAAGATGGCCTCCAAACTGGCCTGGATGTTCCCAAAACAACCCAAGATGGACTCGAGATGTCTCCAAGACGGCCCAAGATGCACGCAAGACGGCTCAAGAAAGAGGCTAGTGACGATGCCCTGCAGCATGGCAATGGTTACGTAGTGCATCGATGGAAAGACGGGTGGTGAAGCGTGCGCGCGCGCTAATAGAAAAGCGCGTGCACCTTTTCCGCTGAGACGGCAGTCGCGTCACGTCTTGTCCGTACAAGTCACTTCAGCCAAACGCGTGCAGCGGCACGCGTAAGTAAGCTTACAAGAGAGGCGGAGTGAGCGAAAGTACCAGCTGATTCGCCGTAGGCGTCTCCGACCCCCCACCCCGTGGCCTGCCACGGGGGTGATTTGTGGGACCGCGCGCAAGGCTCCCCGTGGCCGCCGGTTCGTTCCGCCGGCCACCTGGAATCCGCCGATAACGCCGCGTGAAAGGTGCACCCCATGGCCTTCTTCACCCAACATGTGTCCTAGAAAGTCTTCAAGGGGTTTTCGGCCGCCATCAAATCGGCCCAGCATGCCCTCCAAGACAACCCCAAGAAGACGTCAAAACGGCCCAAACAGTCCCCAAGACTTCCTAAGACGGCTCCCCCAGGACCCCCAGGAGGGCTACGAGAGGCGTTCATATGTTTTTCGCGTTCACGCCGTTTCGAGTCTCTGGCAGCCCAGGACGCCCCCAAAGGCCACCCAGATCGTCCCAAGAAGCCCCCAACACAGCCTAGGAGAGACCCAAGACTGCCCTGAAGGGCCCCAGGAGGGCCCGAAGGCAGCCCACAGAGGCCCCCAAGACGGCCTCCGAAGGCGCCATTCTCAAGCAAATCACCCTAAGACGGTCCAAGAGAGCTCCAATTTGGCCCGAGCGGGCCTCAGGAGGCCCCCCAAGAGACCAGTAAGGCCCAAAGGAAGTCCAAGACAGCCCCAAGACGGCCCTCCACCCAAGCGTTCCGCCAGTGGTTTCCCAAACGGCATGGGGAACATGTAGTCCACTAGCGTGGCTGCATTTTCGACCAACATTTCACGGCACTGGCGATTCCAAAGGCAGGGTGAAGCGGGGACTCGTCATAGGCGTCTTCGCTATATACATAGGCACCAGAACGCGTTCACACAGGCAATAAACATGGGTGGGAGGCTATGCGGACGTCGTCCACGTCGCGGGTCCGTGGGTAAACACACTCAGCGATAGACCTTGACTGACTGGAAGACTAGGCAGCAACCGCCAGATCGTCAAACTTTGGCTCTCCGTCGCCGGCGCTGTGACGCAACGCGTCATAGTAAATTCCACGTTCTGTAACATTGACGAAATCCTGAAGTAAAAACGTACCCAGAACCTCCGCAGACGCACATACGAGCTGCGAAACGTTGGGCAAACAGAAAGGGGCGCCAGAGGTGCCGATCTTGACATACAAAGGAGAACTGACACTCATGACTCGTTTTTCATGTGAGAGCTGCCTCCCGCGCGGCAAAGGCTTGCGCCGCTTGTAGTGGTCAAACGAAGAGTCATTGCAGATGACAGACAAAACATAACACGCCGCAAGCGTCTCTCAGACGTTGCAGAGTCCCCCAGCACTCAGATTAGGAAACAAACAAACAATCAAGCCCCACGGTCTTCTACAACTGCCCTGAGTTTCCCGGGGTTTCTGGACCTCCCCTAGCGCGCCCCTTGCAAACACCATACGAGCGCCCCCGTTCGCCCCATGGGAACCCCTGCTGTCGAACCGATACAGCGAACGCATGGACGGGCCCTGGTGATTCACCTTTCGTCGACCGCAGATCCACACACTTGCTTTGCAAGAGCGACGCGATGGCATCGCCCACCAAGCTGTATAGTTACTTTGCAAGATCCCCCGTCACAACTCTGGGCGTCCCCTGAGCACTACCCCGCCGCCAGGCCCCGACCGAATTCTCAGCCAAGCCCCGCTGGCTTCCTCCCCCCCGCAAGACCCATTGCCGCTTGCATTGGGGAATCGCCTCGTACATTTCTCTCTGGCGGACGCAGGCCTTGCAACACTCCGCGGCTGGAGAGGAACGTCTCCAACACTCCGCAGCTGCAGCGGCAAGCAACGCAGGGGCCTCCAACGCTCAGACGCCAGAGCGGTCAATGAAGGCAGCGGAGTCAATGTATCGGAGGAGATGGGCTTTGGTGGGTTCCTCTCGAGGACGGCCTCCTGGAAACACTTTCCAGAAGCAGCCCAGCGCTATAGCCATTGAAATTACGAAGAACCCGATCACGAAGTAGCCCAAAATCTCGAACTGATTGTTGATGTAAGCGATGCCATTCCACAGTCCACCGTGCAAGTCATAGCCACATTGGAAAGCCCCTAAGACCTCGATGACGCCGACGGCGAGCGCAATCAAGCCCGAAGTAGTTGTGAGAAACAAGTTGTAGTACAGACGCTGCATGGTGTCTTCCAGCGCTTTGCCATAAGCCCAAGCCATAAGGATGCCATTCAAAGAGTCAACCAAGCACATGCCTCCCATGAACATCAGGGGCAAGAGCATGATGCAGGATCGGTCTATATTGCTATGCGACATGGCCACGATACCCAACAAGCCTATCTCACTTGAGGTGTCAAAACCCAGGCCGAACAAAAAGCCGACAGGAAGCATCTGCCAAGGATGCTTGATGCCCTCGAATAGGGCTGGGCAACAACTGGTGCACATTCCAACGACCGCATGGGTGTGGCCACCATACATAGACTGCTCTCGCCAGGCTTGCCACAGATCCGTCGCTGACCAAACGTTGACGGTACCGATTATCAACCCGCCGCCGTGCCCCGTGACACGCTAGGGCGTGTTTGACTGCGAAGTATCCCTGGCATTGTCTGTGCAGTTCTGTGAGCTCCATCCCCTCCCCCGTCGCACACGCCATCGTGCATAGCCCTGTTCCGAGGCTGGCTGGGCGGCTTGACGCGTCCCAGGCGGCCTCTGAAAGCCAGAAGATGCCAAGGTGTCCTCCAAGACGACTCACGAAGAACTCGACGATAACCAAAAGGCCTCCAGCACACCTCAAGACTCGAGACTCGTGAGTTTTCGAGACCCCGAGAAGCGTCCAGAGAGGCTCTCAGGCCAGCAAACACATACAGAACCTCAAGTCGTGTTTTTGTTCCTAGGACTTAGGAGTTCTCGAACACACACACACAGCTGAAACTTCTCATCCTCATCTTCCCCATCACCCTCCATTCGCCACTGTTATCATTTCATGACTTCCTCATGCTGGTCAGCCCCACTCCGCGAGCCCCAAAAATACGACAGTTGCCCGTTCCAGGAAAACGCAATGGCACGTGGGTGAGATTCGAAAATGCTGCGAGTTGTGCCGGTTTGCGCCGGTAGAACCACACGTGCCTTCTCCAGTGTCGCGCTGCGCTGGCCCGCCCCCCTCCGCGAGTCTAGTGTCACGACGCCTGGCCCTACCAGAAAGGCCGCGTTGCAGCGGGGGTGACGTTCGCAAATACGGAGTTACGGAGTTGGGCTCATTCTTTTCAATGCCATCCTTCACCAGCCCTACCCTACCATATGGGTCCCTCCGGCTGATACATGGGAAAGGGGTGATCTTCCCAAGCCCTCGAATTGTAAAGGCCCGTGCCTTCCTACTACGGAAGCTCCACCGGTACCATCTTTGTTACGTCCAAGGAGGCTGCGGAGGGGCGGGGACCGAAGTGACGTTCGCCACCTCTTCTGTCCGACGCAATTATGGAAGGGAGAAGGGGGAACGAACACAGCAGTACGAAGACAAGATGAGTGGCGTAATCGTGAAGCGACCAAGCTACCTAGTTGCTTCGGCTTCGAGCGCCGTGCACACGAGTGAAATAAAAAGCATCCAGCCACGTCGAGGGGCTTTCCTGCGAGCGGTGACAAGGTGATATTCGCTCCCCCTGAGATGTATGACAGGCTTGCACCCGATCCCCATTCCAATGTGCCTCACCAGTGCCACATGTTTTTCCTCCAGGGAGGTGGTGCGCGAGCGCGAGTAATAATCGCAAACGGGTCGGCGATTCGGATGTACGTTTCCCAGCGTGGGCCTCAAACAGTGGTTTCTTGCACGATCGACGTGCGTGCAACGTGGTGCAACTCAAGTAATACAACGCGGGTGGTGCAACATGTATGGCAAAACCTGTGTGGTGAAAGATAATGTCCAAAACCTGATAATAATAATAAAAAAAATGATGATGACGCCCCCCTCCCCACCCCGCATCCCGACTGCCATCATTTCGCCGCCGAAAAATGATTTGCTTTTAGTGTTTCCCCTGTAAACTATCCCACGGGGACCGAGCGATGCGATTCATGAATGCACACATGTATGTGTGTAAACATATACATGTGTATACACACGCACGCACGTGCATGCATTTGTATATGCGTATGAACTGTATGCGTGCAGATGTGCAGGCTACTTCGGTCGACGAGTAGGTGGTTTTCGTCTTACTGGGACTCTGTACGTTCGTACGCGTGCAACTGCGCCGCTTGGACCCGCGGCCACTTGGGCCCGTCTTGGGGCCATCATGGGGCCCCTTGGAGGTAACTTGGAGGCAATCTTGAGCCAGCTTGGACCATTTTGCGCCATCTTGGAGACCATCGTAAAGCACCTGGGGCCATCTCGGAGCACCCTCTGAAGCCCTCTCGGCACCAGAAGGGGCGCGCAAAGGCTGGTTCCCTAGTGCGCATTCTGTCCACGCCAGGGTCGCAGGGCAAGGCTGGCGCGGCGTTCTCGGCACCAAGGAGGAAGGGTGTGCACGGAGTGATCCCTGAGCGTGGTCTCGATTCACTCCAGGACGCAGGGCGAATCAGGTGTAGTACGTTCGCGACCAAGAGAGGGTGCGCAGAGGGTGGTCCCTGAGCGCGGTCTGTATCTATGCCAAATTCGTAGGGCGTAACAGGCGTGGCCTGACGCCAAGAGGGGGCGCGCAGGATTCCGACCCTGCACGCGGAGCGCCAGGGCGGTCGCGGGGACGTCCCCGGCGGTCCGGTGTGCCCCGCCTTCCTTTCGTCTTCTTTGTTTTGCGCGCACTACAACGCAGGCAATGACTATGTGTAAACTGTCCCCCCAGATTGATTAACTGTTCCCCAAATTTGTTATGTAACACAAGCTATGTGATGCAAGATGCTCAGCAATCTAGGTGGAACGAAATGTAAAATTAGCTGTACATGGGAGCACGCGAAAAGTTATGCAACTACATACTCAAATTGCCTGAACTCTGAAGTCGCACCTACGTCGTATGGCCCATGCGATGCAACATAATGCCGTGCATGCTATGTGGTGCAAGCTAGCTGGTGCAAACTATACTGCAACCCTGCCTCGCAGAACTTTGCGCCGTCAGCCCCAAATCATCCCACCCTCCCACCCTCACCATGTTTTGCACAACCCATGCTGCCACGATTGCGGTTACTACTTGGCACTGGCTGGCACATCCCTGCGGCAGCGCTAACGCGTGCAAGCCCTCGCGCGGAGCGGCCAGCTGGTTCAGCACAACCGATGCGGCCGCGATGGCGTTTACTTACCCATGGGACCCCCCCAGAGAGTTTCAAAAGACGGGCTGGCGCGCGGGTGCTTCAGTGCAAGTCGGTGACTCAGACAGGCGCAGTGTCATGTTGATGTCGGCAACGGGGGCAAAGATGATGATAGTAGCGGTTTCAATGAGTCACGTGGTGACCACGAGGAAGATGACGACAGCGAGGTCAATGACGGCGCCGATACTGGTAACGACGATAACGATGATGATGCCCATGTGTCGGTCATGACGGTGATTGGCTGATGGTGGCGGCAATGGCGGCGACTGGCGACAACGATAACGGCGGTGATGCGATGGCGCTGATGGAGGTGATGGTGAGCAAGTGCGCGCGCGGAAACTCAATCGATATGGTACGCTCTTGCTTAAAAACCATGTGGTACTTCATTTGTGTCTAAAAGGCTCTAGTTCGACATGCTTCTAAATCCCATGGTGTTGGAAGATTTCGACACGCGCGCGTGGCGGGGCGTGCGTGAGACCAGCATGGTATCCTTTGATACGGGATCGGTCACTGGGCGCATCCTGGATCAACGTGGATGCTCCGCGTGGTGCAATGCGAATGAAGTGTTGGAAGAGATGGCAAACATCAGATGGTCTTTCATATGGCTTCAGCAAGTGCGCGCGGGTAGAAAATCTGCAAGAGTTGTGGCGAACGCACCTCAGGGTGGTTGATGCTCTACTGTTGTAAAAATTTGTACACTCGTGTGTTGGGTTATTTTCGACACGTGCGCGCTTGTGGACGTTGTGTATTCTCTTGCAAGGGGTTCTTGGACAAATATGTTGCGATTCGTACTCAAGTGTGCGCGCGTAATAAAGATTGGCGAAAGAGGGGGTCTGCAACAGGGGGTCTTCAATGAGGGCTGAATGGCCCATGTATGCTCAATGTATCGCTCATGTATGTGATCGGGTACGATTGGCATCCAATGTTGGCGGCCATGGAGGGCCAGTCGTTCGTGCCCGCGCGTTGCCCGCGCAGGCACACGCGCCGTCCATCAGGTATCGTTCATACGTGCGGGCGTTCTTGCATATCGCGCGTGGGGCGGCGAAGTGGAATGCAAGTGTCTTGATTGTGCTATGGATGATCGCGTATGTTCCCAAACGAAGACTTGTCGACCCCCAAAACAGACTTGGAATGGGACCCGCGATTATCCCAAAATGTGAATTCACATTTTCCTTTCTTTCAAAATGTAAATTCACATTTTCTTTTTTCCCGAAATATGAATTCACATATTGGCCCCTTAATAAAGTTTCGCGTTCAAACTTCCAATGTGTGAATTCACATGTTCCTGTTTTCCAAAATATAAATTTACACTTCCCTTTTTCCAGAATGTAAATCCACATGTTGCTTTTCCCCGCAATGCGATTTCACATGTTGCCCTGGCCCTCAGGATCCCCAAAGGTGAGTCGCAGTGTTCCGCATGTCAGATTTGCTGGGCAGATTTTAACACTCACCTCACCGCTTTCGTTTTTCCCAACCTCATATTTATGCGCCCTCAGCGCACGTTGCTTTTGTCGCCTTTCCCGAGCCCCCCGCCTCCTTGCTTCGTTTATCCTCAAGTCTCGCGCATGTGTGCAGGCGGGGAGCTTCAATTGGAACCCCCGCCGAACACAGCAATTGAGGATGCATCGCCCATGCATGGCCCATAGAGACACCATTGTCGGGACCCTGCGCTCGACCCCCACTTCCACCCTCCAAGACAAGGATGTGGGGAGGGGTCGATACCGGTCGCACTGGGATGGTATGAATTCATATTGGATATGAACGGCGAGGCAGAATCATTTGTCACTTGCAGTGTCCCAGGGGGGGCGTTGACCCCTGGGGGAGGGTGGTAGAGCCTGTTCTTCTTTTGAAAGGACAATGAATGTGAATATCTCGTAACTGTTAATTCTCCGCTGTTCGAACAAACGCCCCACCCACCCACCAACCCGCAACGGTTTGGAACAATGCAAGACTTCGCACTGCCGCACTAAAACACCCGTTGTGTCAATGTGTGCGGCAAAAACCGCTCAAAATGCGTCAAACAACAAATGGCATATGGCGGATTTCGACATGCGCGCGCGGGGATGCTCGCGTGTGGCCAGCATGGTACTTCTTGCCGGGCGTGAACGGGGTGATCTGTGAATTACGACTTCAGCAAGTGCGCCATGGAAATTACGACATCAGCAAGTGCTCGATGGTTGTGGACTGAGTTCGGCATGCACGCGTGGGGACGCGCGCGTGTTGCCCGCATGGTCGTATTTGACACGGGTGGCATGACCCACCACATGTCTTATGAGTTTAGCAACTGTACGCGTGCAGGAAAGCTGGCATGGTTTGAAGAACATGTGATTGATTCACATTTGTTCCAAGAGTTCGATCGTGAAATGCTGGTACGAAAACTGGCTTCGTAATGATTTCGGCACACGCATTCTTGGGCCCGCGAGTGCGGCCTGCATGTCATTATGTGATAGAGGTTGTTGCAAAACGCGCTGGCTAGATCGAAGCGTGTGCACCGCAAGGCGACATTTACAGGGGAATTGGATACCCGTGTGGCATGGATGGTATGATTTCGTGTCGGATGAACGACCGTCCAGAATAAACACGACAAGCCTCTTCCCCGAGGGCAACCTTGAAGTCTGACCTCGGAATGAGGTAGAGCTTCATTCGTCTATGCGGAACAAGCTGCGTCGTGCAGTACATGATCCAGGGCTCCGCCCCCTCCCCCTTGCTGATGCCTTCTGGCCCCCCACCCGCCCGCGGGATGGGTCCGCCCCCTCGTAGTCGTGGCCCTGTGGGCGTGGCGTGGTGGAGGGAGGACGTCCCGTTGCCTTTGCCGAGAGCTTTCCAAGATCGAGGTCGCAGGGTCCGTGCGGGATTCGTTCCCCAAGCATCATCGGCCGTGGCCTCACCACTGCATTGCGCTGCCCGTGGTGAGAGGGTCAACCAGGGAGGTGTCTTCGTCATCGTCGCCTCCCTGTGGGTGTGTCTTCGCTGTCGTTCTCGCCGTCGTCGTGGTCTTGCTCGTCGTCGCCGTCCCCCCTCCCATCCCATCAAGGGGGTGAGGGAGCCTGAGGAGCCCTGGTGCCCATCCCATCTGGGGGCGGCCTGTGGGCCCTGAGCCCGGGGTCAGGTATGAGTGCTGACTGCGAGGCGCATCCCGTGTGGTGCACGCTGTCCAGCCCGCCCCACGTGCCAGCTGCACGTCGTTCCTTTCTGGTCGTGCTCATGTTTGACTGTGCTCGTTTCCGATTGCTCCTGGAGCCCCAGTGGCCAGGAGGAGGCCCAGGATAGAACACTCAGAATTGAAAGGATCCTGCACTCCCGAAGAATTGAAAATTTGAACACTGCGTGTGCGAAAACCCAGGCAACGCAACCAGCGCAGGGAGCGGGCACGGGCGGGCACCCGGCGAACGCTGTCTCCGAAGGGCCCAATGACAGCCGTAGAAGCCGCCGCGACGGCCTGCGCCAGAGCACCTCAAGGCATAGAACGTGCACCCAGATGCCCCAAGAGGAGTCCACGACGCCCCTCCCCCTCTCTCGCTCTCTGTCTCTGTCTCTGTCTCTCTCTCTCTCTCTCATGTAGCCCGTCCTCCTTGTTCTCCTCCCGCTCCTCCCTCCTTCATGGTACGTTCCTTCCGCTCGGGAAGCCAAACCTCACATGCAACAGACTTCTCTCGGACATGCGGGAGGGCGCGGCACCCGCCGCGGCTCCCCGAAGCCTGGGGGCGATCCCTGCCACACCCTCCATCCGTCTGCGCGGTGCTCCACGGGGGGTCGCCACACGAAGCGCTGCTCTGGCGCGGTGGCGGAACTTGCCGCAGGCGTCGGGATAGGAACGACCCGGAGATCGATGCTCCGAGTATCGCGCCAACGCGCGCAAAGCTCTGGAGGTGGCCCTCCATGTAGTCCCCCCCGACGACCACCAGGGCACACATCAGCGTGACGACCAGCGAGTGGCCCAGAGCGAAGAAGAGGCCGACCGTGGCCGGTGGCGATCCCCCGGCCCTCGCGAGCTTCCGGGTCACGTTGTCGATAGCTGCAATGTGGTCGGCGTCCACGGCGTGGCGCAGGCCGAAACTGTATGCGAGGAGTCCTGAGCACACGATTCCCACGCTCTCTCCACAGTTCCACAGTACGAATGCTACACTCCTCTCTCCCCTGACTCTGTCCGGGGGTGTTGGGCCCTCTCCGCGTACAGTCGTCGCAGTACCATACAGAACGCAGCACAAGGAACGAAGCGGCCTGTCTGGCCACGGCGGGCCTGGGCCACCGACAGGTTCCACTATATAGACCTAGGGAACGGTCAGAGACCCCTGGCCCCTTCTGAGCCCGAAGCGGTCCTTATTTCAGCGTCTTGACTACACTGTGTTGTCACACATCGAATCTCACAAGGGGATTATATCATATGTGCGTTTCACTCCGATTGTCTTCGGTGTTTGATTAGTGCGTTTTACTCCGTTGCTCTCGCTGCAGCGCGGGCCACTTTTCTGAATCCTGCAGGTCTCGCAGGTCCCACGGGACTCGCAGGTCTCGCGGGCCCCCCAGGTCCCACAGGTCCCACAAAACCCCCCCCACAGGTGTCACAGAGCATCCCGCAGGTCCCACAGGTACCACAGGTCTGACCGGTTCCACAGGTCCCACAGGTATCGCAAGTATCGCAGGCCCCACAAGTCCCGCGGGCCCAACAGGTCCCGCAGGTCCTACAAGTCCCACCGGTGTTGCATGTCTCACGAGTCCCAAAGAGGTCCAGGTCCCCAAGTCCGACAGGACGCACACGTCCCGCTGGTGCCGCAAGTCTCACAAGTCCCGCAGGTCCCTCAGGTGTCGCAGGTCTCACAGGCCCCACGCACAGGTCGCACAGGTCCAACAGGTCCCACATGTCCCACCGGAGTCGCAGGTCTCACAGGCCCACAGAGGCTCCTAGGTCGCAAAGGTCCCACAAGTCCCGCAGGTCCCACAGGCCCCACAGATCCACACTTCCCACCTGCTCCGCAGGCCCCACATGTCTCAGATGTCCCACATGTCCTAGAGGCCACATATTCGCTGGTTGCACATGAACATGATGGGGTCCTACGTGAAGTTCCAGGTCAGCTATGGCACGCGTCCGCGGATAGATAAAAATCAACGCAACGGGAAGGAATGGGAGGAAAGGATAAGATGTCGAATATGGCGCGAGCGTACCTAGATTGTCTCCTTCCCTTCTCCCGTCTCATCCTTCCCATCCCCCGTCCCCTTGCCCTCCCTCTCCCCTTCTTGGAACAATCCTCCGAAAACCTCCGCAGTTCCCTGGGAGCCTCGAACAGGTCCTGGAATACCCCGCAGAACCGCCAAGAACTTCCGAGACGCTCCGGAAACCCGTCTAACCACCCGAGAACGCTGCCTCCTCCACACCCTCCTCTTCCAACCCTCTTCAACAGCGACCTCCAGACCTCTCCAGGGACGCGTTCTGACCAGGATTTCTGAAGGCGTCCAGCCGTGGCGACGAGGGCCTTTCTCCAAAAAGCCAAGAAAAACAGAGAACTCAAGGACGTCCCTACTCCGTCCTCCTGCACATCTCCCCTCCTCCCCCTGCTCCTGCTCCTGCTCCTGCTCCTGCTCCTGCTCCTCCTCCTCCTCCTCCTCCTCCTCCTCCTCCTCCTCCTCCTCCTCCTCCTCCTCCTCCTCCTCCTCCCTCTGCCTGCCACAGCGGCAGGGTTTACGTAACATGCGCCCGCGCGACCTGGCTCGGCACGCTACTCTTACGTTTCGTGGCCCAAATGGGAGCTCCACCAGAGGCTTCACTGGTAGCGTTTACATGCGCCCGCGCGACCTAACTCGGCACATACCGCACATACTTCGTGGCCCCATTGGCAGCGTTTACATGCGCCCGCGCGTTCCATTTCGGCACACCCCTCACACGTTTCGTGGCTCCATTGGAAGCCCCACCGAAGAACGATGGCGGGGCTTATATACGCCCGCGCGACCGATTTCGGCACACCACTCACACGCTTCGTGGCCCCATGATGTGCTCCACCGAAGGCTCCAGTGGCGAGGTGTACATGCGTCCGCGCGATCCATCTTGGCACGCCCCTCACACGCTTCGCGGCCCACCGAAGTGCCCCACCGAAGGCCGTACCTGCAGGGTGGGTTTACATGCGCCCGCGCGGCCCATTCCGGCAGTCCCCTCACACGCTTCGTGGCCCCACAAGGAACTCCACCAACGGCCCACTTGGCATAGTTTTCCGCGCGACCCAGTGCGACCCAGTGCGGCACACCCCTCACACGTTCCGTGGCCACACAGGGAGCTCCGCTCCACTGGAAACCCCACTTGCAGGGCTTACATGCGCCAGCGCGACACACCTCGGCACCCCTCACACGCTTCGTGGCCCCACAAGAAACTCAACCGAGGCCCCAGCGGCAAGGTGTGCATGCGTCCGCGCAACATACTTGGGCAAACCCCTGACGCGCTCCATTTCCCCATAGGGAGCTCCACCGAAGTGGCCAGCGGCAGGGTCTCGGCACACCCCTCACACGCTTCGTGGACCCATCGGGGGCCCCACCGAAGGCCCCAACGGCGACGTTTACATGCGACCGCGCGACCCATTTCGGCACGCCCCTAACACGTTTCGCGGCCCGAAAAAGAGCTCCACCAGAAGCCCCCGCGGCAAGGTTTACATGCGCTTGCACGACGAATTTCGGCACACCCCTCACACGCTGCGCGGCTTAACCGAAGGCTCCAGTGACAGGGCCCGCACGCGCCCCTCACGCGCTTCGTGGCCCCATTGGGAGCTCCACCGAAGGCGCCAATGACAAGGCTTACGTGCGCCCGCGCGGTCAACGTCGGCACGCCCCTCACGCGTTTCACGGCACCATAGGGATTTCCAGCGAAAGCCCCACTGGCAATGTTAACATGCGTCCGCGCGACACGCCGGCTGGCCTCCCACTCGCTTCGTGGCCCCAGAAGGAGCTCCGATGAAAGCCCCAGCGGGCGGGTTTCACATGCGCCCGCGCGACCCATCACGGCACGCCCCTGACGCGCCTCGTGGCCCCGCAAGGAGATCCACCGAAGGCCCCACTGGCGAGGTTTACATGCGCCCGCGCGGCCCTCTTGGGCTCGCCATTCGAAGCAAGGTTTACACGCGCCCGCGCGATCCATGCCGGCACGCCGATCGCACGCTTCGCGGCCCTACAGGGAGTTCCGCCGAGGGCCGCAGCGGCAGGGCCCACATGCTCTCGCGCAACCAATTTCGGCACGCACTTCACACACTTCGCGACCCGATCTGGAGCTCCACCGAACGCCCAAGCGGCAGGGATTACATGCGCCCGCGCGACATATTTATGCACACCCCTCACGCGTGCCGTTGCCCAATAAGGAGATCCATCCAAGTATGGCCCCAGCGGCGGGGTTTACATGCGTCCGCGACGCCAAGTTCGGCGCGCCCTCCACGCGCGTCGCGGCCCCGTAGTTGACTCCGCCGAAGGCCCCAGCGGTCTGCGCGACACATTTCGTCAGGCCCCCGCACCTTTCGCTGCCCCATAGGGAGCTCCGACGAAAGGCGGGCGCCACGCGCGTCCGCGCGACCCACCTCGGCACGCCGCTCGCGCGCTTCGTGGCCCCATGGGGAGATCCACCGAAGGCCCAGCGGCAAGGTTCACACGTGTCCGCGCGGCCCACTTCGACGCGCCGCTCGAGGCAAGATGCGCGCGCGCCCGCGCGATCCATGCCGGCGCGCCATTCGCACGCTTCGCGGCCCCACAGGGAGTTCCGCCGAAGGCCCCAGCGGCAAGGTCCACGCGCGCTCGCGCAATCCATTTCGGCGCGCACCCCACGCACTTCGCAGCCCCATCTGGGGCTCCACCGCATGAAATCACATCCGCGCGCGACGGCCACGCTCGCTCGACCAGGCACTCCGTTGCCCGCGACGGCCAGGTGCGGCATCTTGCCTTCAACTACGAGATGCTTTCTCTGTCCACTCGGCAGTTCAGGGCGCGGAGACTCCCAGATGCCCCGCGCGAAGCCACATCTAGACATGCACCGCCACCGCTAGGAATACCAGGCATCACGATCGACTCTGAGCTTCATCCTGGGAGCTCGCGGCAAGCCGCGCCCGCGGCCGCGCGGGCCCGACCCCCCCCCCACCCAGCCGCGCTCGAGATCATCGGCGCCCTAAGGGGGGCCGCGCGTCTCGCAGCGCCCACCTCTAAAGCGAACCCCATTGCAACTGGGCCGCGGCCGCGCCCCGCG
Organism: Prorocentrum cordatum; assembly: GCA_963575745.1. Classification (NCBI taxonomy): domain Eukaryota; class Dinophyceae; order Prorocentrales; family Prorocentraceae; genus Prorocentrum; species Prorocentrum cordatum. The sequence continues at coordinate 170,016 of CAUYUJ010015185.1, read as the reverse complement.
TCGGCGATGAACCTCATCGACCCGAATCCCACGAGGCCCTTAAAGCAAGGAGCCGCAGCACCCTTCCCCCATTCAGTCCAGATGCGACACATTTCATGTTTGAGGTCTAAGGTTTCAAACAGAACTATTCGGACAGCGATGCGACTTCCCTATTGCTGCCGCCCCCTACTGGAGAAAGACATGGAAAAAACGATCCTCCTCAGGGTCTCTATGACCTTCGGAAAACAATTCGACGCCCAGGGCGTTTGCCGCGCCTGCGCCCACGGCCGAGATCGGGGTCCGGCCCCATACTGACCCATCTACTCCGCCGCCGGGACTTGGCCCTCCTTCTGAGAAGAAGCGGCCCAGCAAGCGAATGCGACGAAACCGACCACGCGGCCTAAGGGGGGGAATCTAAATTGATTGGAAGAGCGAGCGACCGACGCGACACCGCTCCTTCCTGGCAGGCGAAGCGCGCATCTCGCTGCCTCACTTCGCCCCTGACTGCAGCACTCCCTCTCGGGGCCTCTCAAAGACGGCGGGGGTGGCGGGCGCGGCGCCGAACGCTGCGCGGGCGCCACGGCCGCGCCTCCTCCGAGCGCCACGCGGCCCCTGAACTGAACGTCGAACCCATCCGGAAGCGCCCCGCCATCGGCCGCAGGCGCGGCCCCGGGGAAGTCGCGCCCAGAGGCCGCGCCCTCCTGTCACGGCCGCTCAGGAATACGAGCGGAACGAACGCCCCCCCCCCCCTCGCGGGTGCATCTTCGACGCCACTTGTTGTCGCCGCGACCCCTGCCCACTGCCTGACCTTTCTGTCGCTCGCCAGGCGCACAACTCCCGGCGCGCTTTCTCGCCGCCTCTGCTCGAGCTTCGGCGCGGATGCAACGCAGTGGCCTGCCGGCAGCGACCAGGGTTTCATCCCAGCTTTCTCGGGTGATCTCCTCGGCCTCAGACAGCGCGCGGCGCCCCTTTCCTCCGCGCTCGCCATTGCGCGATCCACTGCTGCGCGCCCAGCGCGGGGCAGATGTCTTTCCGCGAATTTCCACCGCGCTTCGGCGGTGACTTTGGAAGCCCATGAGCCCCTTTGGCTCTGCGAAATCTGGGGCGGCGCTCTCGACGACGGCCGTGGCCACCCGCCTCTCGGGCCGCGGGTGGAAGCCCGACCGCGACTGCGCGCGTCGTCGTTGGACTCGCCGCCCGTGCAATTACCCGCCGAGGAATGCCTGCGCGGGACTCGCTTCTTCGGGGCCCCGCTCTCCACGGCGAATGTGCCTGCTCAGCCTGCGGCCGCGCAGGCACGGCAGGCCGACCTGCGCTTCGAATCTCGTCGGTTCTCAGATCCCCCCTTGAATCCAATAGATAATGTAGCACTCGTTTCTCGATCTGCGCGCGAACAAACTCATGGGACTCTGCGTTCGCCACGCCTTCAACGGTGGAGGCAAGGACCTTCGCGATGTCACCCATGACAGGGCGCGCTCAGATCGGATCGAAGTAGTGAGCTCGGATAACTGGCCACATGCGCACATCGGGTTGCCCCGTTCCGCCAACCTGCTTCTTCCGCGCGCACTGGAAGGTGGAACAATTCTCCACCGGCCCCCCATCCGCCCCCTGAGAGCGCGCATCATCAGGTCGTTGCATGAATAGACCACGCTGCGATCATACATCACTGCCGCACATCGCCCAATGACCCCCACCATTTCTCGCCCACTAAGGAAACGACGCACGCGCCGAATGCATTGGTCACCCAGCCTGCTGGCGTCAGCAAATAATTTTGTCATCGTATCCTGCATAGATTCTGACCCGGTCATCTTGTGCCTCTAGGCTAACGGATCGGCCCATATAGCGAAATTGACGCGTCAGAACTAGGCCAGGCCCATCAGGGCTTCCTCGGGAACCGTGCCAGGGCGCTGTCGGGGACAGAAATTGCGGCCGCAACGGCACGACGCGATAGCCTTCTCCTTTGCGGCGGGCTGGCGGCATTTGGAATCTCCAGCAGCACCCCTTCCAATTCATCACTCTTCCTGGGCGGTTTTGATTCGTTTCTTACAGGCGCGGCTGGGTCTCCCGGCCCAATGCTGGGCGGGCCGGGCCGCCCTTCCACGTGGCCGACCTCCACCGAACGGACCGGGGCCCCCGCCCGAGCCTCCGGGTGGACCGCCCGGCACGCCCCTGCCCCCCACCTCCCGGAGGGTCTCCTGGACCGTCTGACACCATGTTCCCCTCCTGTTCTTCCAACCACAACACTTGTGGGCCCCACCAAGTGGAGAAATTTGCCCTTCTCGGGCAGATCATGTTTTCCGCCATCCTCAGCACGCGAATCGTTGGGGCCGCTACTCGGCCCGCCACCCCTGGCGCGCATGGGCGATTGACCAGGCCACCAGGAACCCGTCGCGTCGGCAGCCAAGGCCCCTGCCACTTCGAGCGGATAATAACCCTTTTCTCGTCTTCTTCAAATCGCATATCGTCCGGGAATGGGTCTTGGCTCGAAGATATTTTAGTCTTGTCCGACGCACCAAACCTCGGACATCAAAGGCCCAGGCCGCGCTTCAGCCCGACGGTTGCTCATCGCACTTCTTCAGCCGTTCTGTCATCTCCGCTGAAATCCATTGGCCCCCTGCCTCTGTCTTACGGGCAGCGCCTATCGGCGAGCTCCCCTGCGCTTCGTGGCCATGCCCATCGGCTGCACGGCTTGCTTCGACTTCTCGGATCGAGCTCCTTTCTCAGTCCCGCTGGGCCGACTCAGCGGCGATGCGCGCCTCCTGCTCAGACGCCCGCCCCCCTTCCCCCCGAGCTCTGTGCAGAGCCTTTTTTTTTGGCTCGACCATTTTACTCGCGCATGGCACGTCCACTAGCAACTGTGACGCAGCGGCCCTTGCAGCGCGCTCTGCTGCGCGCGGCGCAGTCAGCATGCCGCGCCTAGCAGCACAAATAGCAATCAACCGGTTCCCCCGACGCAGCTCTGGAAGCGGTTCCCCCACCAGTCCAAGCGGCCCTCGTGCCTGCCGGCCGCGCCACGGCAGCCGTCGCAAGGGCGTGCCTCGCGAGGTCGGCGTTCTCATCTCGGGACCACTGCGCCCTCAGCGAAGCGATCTGTTCTTCTCTGCCATGGCACTCCCATCTTGCCCGAGGCTCATGGCAAGACGCTCACATTGCCAAGATCTTGCTGAGCTCTGACCACGTGCCCCGCCCTGGGTTTTACCTCCTGCATTTCTCTCGCCTCGGCAACCTTTGCCTCGCGGCTCCTGGCGGTTGCCGCCTCGACCGCTGGAGCAGCTTCCTCGGCTTCCCTCGCGCGGTAAGCCAACGCATTGTTTTTCGACGTCCCCCAAGCGACGTTCGGCGCCCATGCGGGCCCCCACCCCTTGTGCCGCTGCAGCGTTTGCTCTTTCCTCGGCCACCCTCAGCTCAGCCCTCACCTTGTTTCCTCAGCAGTTCGTTACTACTGGACTGTAACTGGCAGATCTGAAATTCGAGCTGCTCACGCATCCGAACCAATGCAAGTGTTGCATCTTGCGGCTGGGTAATTATCCGTGCCGCTTGTCTCATGGCGAAACAATTGCGTCCGCCCCCTTTGCTCAATGCACTCGCCGCACATGCGATTGATGTTACATTGCTCGCAGGTACCTGGGCATTCCTCATACACTGGCCAATTCCAATCATGCGACTTTCCTGAACAGCGACGTTCTGCAAACTTAACAAAAAAGTATGCCGGGCCCCAGCACCTCTCTCCAGCCAACATCTGGCTGACATGTGATGAGCTGGACCTAACCGTAGATGCCATCATCATGTCTCCGTCTGTTACTGCGTACGGGTGGAAGGTAGATTGGGCCTCGCATGACGACGAGCCGCTTGCCTCCTCCAGTCTGCCCCGACGAATGGCGCCGATAGAACGCGACACGGGGCTGGCTTCAACGCCGTCGTGACCCGCGTCCTGCATATGAACTCCGCTGGGGATCTCTTCATCACCACTCACAGTGACGACCTCCCACCTAGGCGTCTGCGACGGGACCAGTCGGAGCAACTTTGCCCCGACACGGACGTCACACTCGAGTTCTTCGTCTCTCGCCCTGCTCGCAAGAATCTAGCTTGCCCTAGAATTGTGTCCCCCCGCTTGGGCACTAGGGACAAGGTTCCTCGCGCTGGGGACCAGGGTCAGGCAAAACACGCTCACGGCTGCACTGGGAGTAGTCTCATGTCGACCCTGGGCCGACTTCAAACACTCAGGCGTGTCAGGCGGCACGGGAACATCATGCGCATTCTCCTGATATCATTCAGTTGAGCAGGCGTTGCGGATGCCAGAAGCAGCGTGGCCCGCCGACTCAGCCTCAGGACGATCGGAATGTACTTCGATGATTTCGAAGATGGCATCTTCGATCTCAGCGAAGAGGTTCGTATAGATGCCCATCCAATACGCAGCGACATACGCTCCTGGTGGAGCATCTATTCCGCCTCATGACGACAAGGCCCACCAAGGCGCACGCACGATTTCCTTGCGGCCGGGTGCGATTAGTGCTCGGCTCCCCCAGCAAAATCTGGGGGTAGTGCATGTTTCCGATATTTGCTCTGAAACCGAAGAGACGCTCGTCCGTCATCGGAGGTTCACTCGAGGTAGTGGGTTGTTCCGCCCTTTCTGGGATCAAACATGTTGTACGCATCATAGCCCCAATCTTGAGTTTGGGCTTTATTGGCCAGATCATTTATGGATTTGTCTTGCGTCTCACTGTCACCACAGTTACTAAAACGCTTCGTAATACAGTTCCTGTGATGATCGCCAAGACGCTTTGCGTCAAGATCCCTATCCATCAAATTGTCGGTTGGTGACCTCTGTTTCGTCGGATAATTGGCCATATATCAGGATTGAGCGTGTTCCTTGGTTTTCTCTCCTAGCTCAAGAGATCCCTTCATATGGTACCAGATGGACCCATTTCGCGGTAAGAAACATAAGAATGTACCTAATGCGCGAGCACTAGAGATCACGAGCGCACCTTTTCCTGCCCGGTCGCGGCCACGCCCGTTTAAGTTATCCTCGCAACACTTGAGCCAAACAAGCGCAGCGGCGCGCGGCGCGAGGATGGATGCCAAAAATGACAGGAGAAAAAGAGCGATGGCAACGACTAGAAATCAGGGCCAGCGTCCCGGGACTTGCTTAAACCAAACCTTGGCCAAGTTCTGTTGTTCACGCGAGAGGGGCGAGCGTGCTCACGAAACTTGATCACTTTTCTGGCAAGTTGGTGAAGAAAAGCTAGCCCAACTTCTCGAGATGAGGTTTCTTAATCGGATGCTCGACTGTATTTTCTTCCCGCTCCTGAAGACACCAGCGCTGGGATCCACAGCAGTACGCTGACCACTGCCCCAGTGAACACGCCTCTGGAGAGCAAGCAAAAGGGCACGCGTGCCCCAAAACCCTCTGCAGGGAAGGATGCCGAAGACGAGGGGGGGAGGAGGCCAAGGGGAGGGATGGGGGGAAAAGGGCGTGAGGGTGGAGAGGCGAGGGGCGAGAGAGCACGGGGAGGCAGGGACAGGTGTTCCGAAGAGACCCAAGCGCGTATGGCAAGGGCTGGAGTGTCTGCCTGGGGCTGGAGCACGAGCGGAACTGAACTCGCCCGCCGCCTGCGGCCAGCAGGGCGGGACCGGAGAAGACGGAGGGACCAGCCCCTGCCACTCTTCCCCAGCTTCCCCGAGCAGGTGTGCCCTCCAATTTCGCTCCCCGCGCCGATGGTTGCAATGGTCACCGCGCCTCTCCTCCAGAGCGACCGGCCCGCCGGATCTGCCGACATGGCCGCGGGCCCTGCTCTGCGGCAGGGGCGCGCTTCAAGGCCTCGCGCCGAATGGGCCGCAGGGCTACTCGGGCGGAACATGGGGGATCCCCATCCCCCTTCGCCCCCCCGCCCCCCCCCTCCTCCTCCCCTCTTGCTCCCCCCTCCTACGCCCACCTCCTCAAGCGCCCTCCTCCTACGCCCACCTCCCACCCCCTACGCCGACCTCCTCCTCCCCTCCCGCTCACCCCTCCCCTTCCCCCTCTCCTGCGCCCACCTCCTCTGGCTCCCTCAACCCCCCTCCGCCTACAGCATCCTCTCCATAGCTGCGGGCCGATCGAGCACCGCTCGCGGCGGGCGGCCACGCAGCTCCGACGCTTCTGAGACGCGGGCTCGTCATTTTTCAGCATGCTGCTTCCCAACGCTGCGCCCGCTCAGCCTCCACGGGGATCGCGGCGCGGATGTCAGTGGGTCGCGCCACCTTGACCGCGCGCCCAGCTCATCCGTAGGTGGGCATTCGGCGCGCGAACTCACGGCACCGAGCACCACATTGTCGAGGATCAGGATGAGCGGCAGGAAAGGGAGCGGCGTGGTAAAACTGGAGAAACATGGTAGAAAACTGGAGAAAGGAGGCATCAGTGAAACATGGTAGGAAAGGGTAGGTCGCGGCGGAGACGAGGCGGGCGAGGCGGGGGAAGACGAGGCGGGACTACAGAGAGCGGGGGTGGGGGGGATCGGTTTGCGCTTTGGTTTGCGAGTTCGACAGAGGAGCACAGGAGGCGCGGAGGGCGGTGCGGAGGACAGCGGCGACGACGAGGGAAAGGAAGAGGAGAGGGACTGGGACGAGGATGACGAGGAGGAGACGGGAGTGGAAGGATGGGGCGGGAGGGCGGGAGGGCGAGGAGAACGATGCAGAAGCGGACGTGAAGGAGGACCAGGAACTGCAGCACATCCCGCGCGAGGCAACAGCGACTACAGTTGGACCAAGGCAACGAGCAGGATCGCCACTCCGCCTCTTGCCGCCGTTGTGGTAAGCGTCGTAAGCGTTACTGTCGTCGTCGTTGTCTTGATGATCCCCTTCCCCCTCCCTGGCACAGCGCGCAAGCTGACTGCGACCCCCCCTCTCCTCTCCCTGAAGGAAGGATCTCGCGGCCAGCGCGCTTGCGAGAAGCCCTCTGCACAGATGGAAGCCCATGCTGAAACCAAATGAATATCCGAGACGGGGAACGGATGGGAACAATGTAGGAACCGCGTGGACAACACAGTGGGCTCATAAGGCTTGATTCTCTGCAGCGCCCGCGCAAACGCAAGGACCACGCGGAATTCATCGCTCCACTGGGGCAGGACTCATCAGCGCATCCGGGCAGGGATGTGGGCCACCCTGCTATGATTAGAGGAGGCGCCAGGAGGGAAAAAAGAGGGTTAAGGGGCACCCTGAGGAGTCGACGGCGCCGCTGTGCAAGGGTGCAGCTCTCGCTGGGGTAAGCTATTCGTCTGGAAAGGCCCGTAGCACCGCAGGGCAATGGCACAGTGGTGACCAAGGAGGAGGACAGCGAAGCACTTCTCGCTGGGGTATGGCCTGCGTCCTGGGCCCCGCCCTTCCGCCCGCGCCGAATGGCCCCCCGCTCACTGCGAGCAACGGTCAGCGTCGCCCCCATCATCAGCAGCGGCCAGGCGCCGCTGGCAACGCATGCTGGCCCGTGTCCGAGGACGTCCAAGACGCTCCGAGCACAGCGGAGAGCGCCCCTGGCTGGGACCTGCTTCCCTTTCGGGTGTGGGAAGGCCTGCGTGCCGAGCATGGCGGCGCCGCCACGCCCGCCAGGGGCCCCAGCTCCCGAGCAGGTGACTTTCACGCCGCGAAGAGCCGAATCTCGCAAGCCAATCGCGAGGCGCGAAGGGCGCCCGGGCGGCCCTGGCGATCGGAACCAAAAACTCGCGCGCCCGAGGGCAATGCCAAACGCCGTGGCGTGCGCGCGATCTGTTTGCCTTTGCCGATGATTGCTAACAGCTGCCAGGTAAATCCGCATGTCTCCATCGGAGGAGGGGGGACAGAGGAAGGGGAGAGAGAGGCCCCCCCGCCCCTAGACCCACCCCTATCTCTACATCCATCTTCTCCCTCCTCCCTGCTACACCTTCTGGGGGGAAGTAGTCACACATCGCACTACAAAGGTCATCCTGCCTGGCGGCCTTTGGGGGACTTGGATATGTGATCCCTTCACGCCCTCGGTGGCACAGTTGATGGTGACCAACGGCCGCACCAACAGGGACTTTGCCCTGCAAAGGTAGACTGGACCAAACAACTCATTCGCCCCCCTGGTCTCTGGAGATCCCCGAAGAAAGTCCCCAGAGGCCTCCAGAGGTCCCCCGAGGCATCCCGAGACACAAAAGACATCCGAGGCTCAAAAAGGGGGGGGAACACACACAGAGACAGACAGACATCCAAAACCGTTGGTCTTCGATCCTCCTCTTCCTCCTCCTCCTCCTTCTCCTCCTTCCTCCTCCTCCTCCCTCCCCCCCCCCCCCGGCGACGGCAACCACTACCACCGCGGACACGACGACGGCGCGACCGCTGCAACCTGTAGCGCCGACCGCGAGCCGACCGCGGCAACCAGCGGCCCCTGGAGGTCCGCCAGCGCCCCTGCGTCTCCTCCGACGGTCGCGCCGCACGGGTGGGGGAGGAGAGGGCGATCCGGCCTCGACGGCCGCGCTTCGAGGATTTGGGCTGTGCGACGAACTGTTGCTCTCTTGGGGGGCCTCCAGAGGGCTCGTAGTCGCCACGGGCGGATTCGCCCTGAAATTCTGGCACGAGGGCACCCCTGTACAAGTCCAGGGGCCGAGTTTGACGGGAGTGCAAGGGCAGGTGGAAGAGCAAAGGCACCACAGAAGCAGGTGGAACAGGAGGAAACGGATGACTCAGAGAAGGAGGAGGAGGAGGATGAGGAGGAGGAGGATGCTTGTTATTGCCACCAATGGCAACCGAGATGACCACATCCTCCTCAAGCGGGAGGGTGGCGCCCGCACAAGGAAAAACGAAGCTCGTCCTGCGACTCAGCCAACCATTTCTAAACACGAGGCGGGAACGAGCAGGGCGGCTCAATACGCAAGGACACAAAGAAAGATACACAATACCAGGGGGGCCAAAGAGTGAGTCATTGACCTCATTCCCCTAACATCTGCCTTCGTCTCCTCCTAGTAGCCTGATAGATGCGGGCAATGTCATATTAAATCTCGATGTCCTACCCGCTCAAGTGGACTCCGGCACCTAAGAGGCGGAACAGCTTGCTCTTATGTAGAGCGGTGGGAAAGGAGTGGCGCAAAAGACAACAACGACGTGACTGACCGAGCCCTCCTCCTCCTCATCCTCCTGCAACTCAGCGTCCCACTCGTAATCCTCCAACTGCTGTCACTCCCCTCATCGACGTGCAACGGTAGTCGGTCCAAGGGGTGAGTCCCAGGCCTCCGAATACTCGGTCTTGTTCGGGCCGCGAGCCCCTTGAGAACTTCCGACCTCTTCCCCGTGGCTGGCTTTGCATCTCCGAACGCTTTCCTACAGCACCAGACCCGAGGGCGAAACCGACAGCTAGCCAGACAGACAGACAGGCAGACAAACAGACAGAGACAGAGAGACATAATGACAGACAGACAAACAGGCAGACAAACAGGCAGAGAGACAGAGAGAGAGAGAGACAGACAGACAGACAGACAGACAGACAGACAGACAGACAGACAGACAGACAGACAGACAGACAGACACGCAGACAGACAGACAGGCAGACAGAGAGAGAGGGAGACAGGGACAGACAAACAGACAGACAGACAGACAGACAGACAGACAGACAGACAGACAGACACACAGACAGATAGACAGACAGACAGACAGACAGACAGAAGCAGCGCGCGTCAAAGGTTTGCTTGTAAAGAATGCAGCTGCGGCACTCGAGGGAAGTAGGGGGGCTGCCAGGCATCCTCCCTCCAGAGGGGCCGCTCCTGACGTCGCGACAGCGCTCCCGTTGATGCCCGGCGCCAGGTCCAGCAGCGGGAGGTCGGGGTCTGGGCTGGATCGCTGCTGGCGCGGGGGGCGGGCGGGTAGGGTGGTTCCCAAGGGCGTGGGCAGCCTCGAAGGTTCCCCCACAAGCTCCAATGTCTGCTCCTCCGTGTTATCCTGCCAAACACCCCGCTCACCGCTCATGTTTCTCCTCATCATTCTCCGCCTGCTCCTCATTCATCCGCCTGCTCATCCTCCTCCTCATTTTCCGCCTGCTCCTCCTCGTCCTCGTCCTCGTCCTCCTCCTCCTCCTCCTCCTCCTCCTCCTGCTCAGCATCATCATCATCAGCAGCATCATCATCAGCAGCAGCATCATCGTCATCACCCTCACCATCACCATCATTATCACCATCATCATCATCATCATCATCATCATCATCATCATCATCATCATCATCCTCATCATCATCCCCATCCTCATCATCATCCACATCCTCATCCTCATCATCACCATCATCAGCCACACCATGTGGCAGCAGCAAGGGCATGCATATGTCTTCCCTTGAGCCGAAGTGCCGACTTACATCGGACACCTTGGATACACAACACATGCAAAACCTATGACACAAAAACTGCATTCCTGTTTCACAGGTAAGAATTTGTCCTAGGTTTTACAGCCCCGGCTTCCTGCCTGCTGTGACGGGCAGATGCAGTCTACTCTAGAGACTGCCCCAAAAGAAATGAAATAGGCATAGATAGCGGACCATTGGAAGATGGACGAAAAGAGGACAGGCGAGGACGAGGAGGAGAAGGTATTAGGACCACCACCACCACCATCACAAGCCAGGAACTCTGACCAGGAAACAAACTCGCTGTCCAGGATCTTCCGGGGGGCCATCTGGGTTCTGCTCTTCGGACTTGGTGCCTTCCTGCGACGCCCCACTTCTTCGCCCTCGTCGACACGGACCAGCCTGCCGCTGATCATTCGGTCGAAGAGGGTTGCATTGGCTTTGGTCACGTCGTCTTTCGTGAGGTGTCGAATGGCATACGTCCATGCGGGATCCATGTCACGTGGCCCTTGGCTCGCCCCAGGGATTCTCATATGATAGCCAAATATATCGCCGTGCGTCTATCACGCGCACTGGCATTCCCTTCCTTCAGCATGGTATCATAGATAGTCTTGGCGTCGACCACGTGCCCTTGAGGCTCCCTAGAGCCCAAACGACAATTACTTCTCAAAACGGTGGTAAACGGCCCTGCTCCCCGATAGTGGCCACTCACATCAACATCTCGACATATGAGGTCCCGATATAGTATTTGGAGGTACTCCACTTCTGACACCGCTGCCGCCAGAGCCTGGGTCTCTCCGGCAAGCGTTGAGGAACTGTCCTACGTAACCTAGAGCACCTCCGCCCCAACATGGAGGCTCTAACGGAACGAGTTTCGATGTTTTTGTCGGTAGCGCACACCATCCAGGCACCCTGGGTCGGATCTTCTGGCAAGCCTCGATCATCCTCGAGACCGTCGAAGCCTCCCACGCCTCCTGCATCGGAGAAAGTGACAACGGCAAGCTGACTGAAATCCAACCTCTACACGGTCAGGCCCCGCGAGGCTATGGCACGGAAGTGTCTAGCTAGCTCGTTGGCGAAAACAACATCCCCCGTCGCGGCAGCTCTGAATCGACTGGCCAAGGTACTAGCGACACCGGCTGCCTCCGGACGGACTCTCCTGCCCACCCAGTTAAGTTTGTAGACAAGTGAACGTAGAGTTCGAAACCCGGCTTGATCTGGGGGCGCGCTCTTGGTGGACAGGCGGCCCTTACTCATGGATAATGGCGCCACGTCTTCCAAGATGTACCTCTCCATGCCCAGGGGGGCTGTCTGAGGCCCGATAACCACCCTACGCCGGGCAAGCTCCACTGGTCCCGGCTGACAGACCTGGCATTTACCAAAATTAACACCTGGCATCGAATTTTTTCCTGAACCATCCCTTAGTAGACGCCGAGGGGATCCCTATGATGAAATCGCCAACCTCGAGTAGGATCAGATTCAGGATCTCCCCTTCGCCCCCACAGCGGACCCACCAGCACTGTTTTAGAAGACCCCAGGTGAAACCGTGCTGCCCAAGAAATCTGACCACTGTCTTCCTCCACGCCACGGGGGCGTCGTCATGGCCGCGGCGTTCACTTTGAAGGAAATGAGGGGTCCCTTCGGCACGCCCACCCCTTCGCAGGGCTCAACGCAGATGCCCCCCTGGGCCTTGGCCACGGGGTCCGATTGGCAAAGGGCATTCTTGACATCCGCGACGTCCGCACACCTGCTGAGACTCATGAGCACGTGCACGAACATCAGAATATTCGATGTTTGCGGGGCGGGGGCATAAAATTGCAGCGAACCCGGATCGGGATCTCTGTGACCACGCACACACCGCAGAGATTTGGCCATGGGCTCTGACCTCGTGCCCTCGACGGGTTTCCACCTGCGGACCATCCGACTTGAAATGATTCTGTCCGGCTGAGCCTTGCGGATGACCTCGGCCTTGTCAGGAGGAATGACTTCGACCGCCCCCGCCCCCATCATGGGGTTCCACCCCTTATTGTCAGCAATGGAAGCTACTCCCTATCGGCAGGCGACAAATTCTTGAGGGAGACTTCGCCTCCTCGATTGGCCGCGAAAGAAGGCGCTGAGTCCTCTCCGGCATCGATCAGTCCAGCCCAGTCGCCCTGGCTCCAGGAAGCCAAGATAGCCTGGACACCACCACCACCAGGAGGGGCGATGAGGATGAAATCGTCGGTCTGCTCTCTGGGAGGGGAGCGACTCCCCCGGCGGCTGGCGGCGCCGAGTCTGGCCTCGATGTAGCGCGCGCGCTCCGCCGCTGAGCGACGGGGCTCGCCCCCGGCGGCGACGGGCCTGACCTCGCCCCCCTGCGCCCCAGGCCCGGAGGAAGAGGAGAGGGTCGAGGGATCGGCCATGGGTTCGGTAGAGACATGCAAAAGAAGAGGAAGAGGGGAGAGCAGGAGAAACGGGAAAACCACAGCCCCCGGCTCAAACCGAGCCCTCTCGATGTCCGGGGGACTGCTCGCTGCCCTAGTGCTGCGAATGCAAGCTGGAACATCTTCTGGCTGGACCAGCCTGCGTCGGGTTGGTGCACTTTAGAGGAGGAGGAAAGGAAGCGGACCCCTCGGTGGGGTCGGGGGGACCCAGGGGCCGATCGTCAGAAATCTGCCTCGAGAGACCCCCGCTGGGGCGGGGCGGGGCCACAGGAGAGGGGGCGCACTTGGCTCCGAGTCCTCTCGCTGCCAGCTCGAGCCTCGACCGAATCGGCGTCGGACCAGGCTCTACGGATTACTCTACCCCCTGCGGTCCCCGGGGGTCCAAACACCGAGGGGGGAACCACCGAGACGGGTGCCTCGTCGGGCCCGGCGGCAACCTTGGGCCCTGGGGCCAGGATCTGGGGAGCCTCGCTTGCGTCGCGGCGAGTTGGCTCGCCCCCTGGCGCCATCAGGGGGAGGGGCCCCGCGCTGGGCGTCTACTGCGGAGGCCCTATGGGTCCGGGCTGGATCTAACAGATCTCTCCATCGCGGGCTTCAGGCGAGCTGCATGCCAAGCTCCTCGTCCGGGCTGGCAAGCCTGACGTCTTGCTCCGCAGAGCACTTCCACAACCTAGAACGAACCGCCACCCAGACAGCGCCCCCCTTCTCGCGCAAAACCACGACGCCTGGCCCGGCCCAGCAAGCCTCACGTCTCCCGAGCGCATCGGCTCGGGAGGAGGTCCTGCTCAGATCCCGCCAGACAAACACCCGCTGGCCTCAAATTCATCGCCGGAACTCCAGCGAGGGAAGCGCGAACTATTTTCTCGCGAGAGTTGGCCTCTATGGCCAGGCGACGGGCATCAGCTCGGACTTTCTGAGATTTGGCGCACTCGGCCCCTGCCGCATCCTGCTCCGAGGCGGGGCTGATCATGTCTCTCCAGCCCGAGACCCCCCGCGCGTCGCCACTCGAGATGTCGCGCGGGAGCTGGCCGAACACGAGTTGGAGTGGTGAGAAGCCCCCGCGATGCCGGAACCGATTTTGATGGGCCACCAACTCGTGGACGAGATCGCCCAGTTCGTCCAGGGTCACCGGGGCCGAGGCGCCCGCATCCACCTCTGACTTGATCCTGTCCTTGGCCCATTCCCCGTGTCGTCCCAATCTGCCATTTCCCAAGGGCTGTCCGCGTCGCACACGCGGCGAAGAACCCCCCGCTGCTCAAGGCCCCGGGCAAGCCGCTCCCCGGATTCGGCACCTCCATCGGAGAACAAGAAATCTGTGGCTCCAAACGGACGGATCCAGCACGCGGAAAATCCCGACCAGACAGCAGCCGCCTTCGCATCGGCTAGACGAACACAAACACCTGAAGGTTGGACCCATGGTCCGCCTCGCTGAGAAAGGAGCGCGTCGTTCCCAGGATCTCTGAATAGAAAAAAGCGATCCCCACGATATGGTTGAACCGAGGGCGACCTTCTGGCGGTTCCCAGCTCTGCGACGCTCGACGCACTCTGAGCACTTGAACCCGTCACGGGCCCACCTGACAAGGTGGCGCTCCACCCCCCAGCACGGAGAACGCCACCGAATTTCCTCGAATCTGGTTGACCCATGTTCACGCGCAGCTTGTCAATCAGTCGCTTTGGGGCCCTGGGAGATGGAGTTCTTACTCCTGGGCCTGAGTCTCGGGCTCGCCCTGATCGCTGTCAGCTGAACCCCCCTCCTCGCCCCCATCACGAGGACCTCCCTCGTCGGGGGCCGCCGGGGAGCCCTGCTCCGTCAGCTCGGCCCACGCGGGCCTCAACCTCTGAGACGCCCCGCCCCAGTGTTCTTCAACCGCGCGGGCCGCGAGCTTCGCGAACTTTGGGGGGGGGACTGGGGGGCCCTCGAGGTTTGCCAGCTCCCCTCGAGGGTCGCGCGAGCGCGCCCCACAGTTCAGGGGTGGCCATTTAAAGCTCTGATGACTTGGGGATGGTTGGCAAGGATGCTAGTGGGCTTCTCGCTGAAGCCCTGGTCGCCCACCTACAACCCGAAACAACACATGCCCACCCTAAGTCGTCTCACACCTGGAAGGGCCGCCACGAGCCGGACGGCCTCGGCGTCGTTCCAAGAATTGGCGAATTCAGGATGCTCGAACGCAAAGAAGCTCCCCTGATCATGTTGGTACTGAGAGATCTCCATACGTAAGGTCAGATCTCGCAGACCGCTTGCTACCTGCTGATGCCACTCGACGGGGCCACTGCGATCTCGATTACCCGATCGATGGCCGAGAAAGCCTAACACTCCGAACAGACCCAGACAAGCTCAGGCTCTTCACGCCTAGTGCGCCCCCCAAAGCTACCTGACATGACTCTTGTTGGCTGAACCCCAGCCCTGCTTGATGCCCCAACTGGAGCGAGCCCCGAAAGGAGAGCCCCTCCTGCTGACCTCGGGGGATATCCGAGGAGGGGAGAAGACTTCCATGAAGGCCGTCCTGGCCCGTCTCTGGAACCCGGCCTGGAACGTGGCCGCAGCCTCCCCGTCCGAGCTTTGGCACGGTCCCCGGATCCTCTCACTGGCTTCCTGCTCCATGGCCCAGGAAACCGCCCAGGGGCGCGAAACTTCGCGGCCGTCATTCAACGTGCCTCCGTCTAGCCACCCACGCCCGAGGAATCCCAGGTCTCGCGCCGCGACTCCAATCTCCCCCAGGCCGTCCTGGACCCGGGGCTGAGGTGATGGTGAGGAGGGGAGGCCAACAGGATAGCACGCGTTTGCTAGGGCCTCAGACCCCACAAAAGAAAGGCAGTCGCACTGACCGCGGCGCGCGACGAGGCTCAGACCTGCGGGTCTGCTGTGGCGACATGGAGGAGGCACAGGCCTCAATGCTCGATCACCGGGTTGTTTGCCAGCACCTCCCAGTGGTCGGGCGACCCTGGCATGTTCTCTGGGATTGGGCCGAGCGCCCAGCAGGTGGTCCCTGACGCCGTCGGAGTGATGGTCGGTGGGGGCTCCGCCGTCGTCGCGGCTGGCGGCGGGGTCGCGGTCGCCGAGCCGTCCGGAGAGCCGCCTGGCCCCCCGCTGCTTGACGATCCTCCCGCCCCGGGAGTCCAGGGGTCGCTGTCCCCGGGCGCCGCGGGTAGGTCTGCGCATTCGCGACGCGGACCAGACCCGTGACAGCCGCGCCGATCTGGACCATCATCTGGCCCAACTCTCCCACCGGGGCATTCGAATGACTGAGGGCCCCCTGCATCTGGGCCACCGCGTTGTTGACATGATCGAGGGCCTCGGCGAAGCCCTCGAAGCTTGAAATCAGGCGGCGAATCTCCACCAGTCCTTGGTATATCTGCTGCAGGCCATCCTCCACCTGGGAGGGTGCCATCTGCCGGTTGGTCGCCACCTCCACTATTCGGTCGAGCACTTCCTGCGCGCGACCCAGCGCCTTCACGCTCTCCGGCATCGACTGCAGCTGCCACTGGGGCCCTTGAAGCAGAGCGCCGAGGCTGTTCACCGTCGTGAGTGCCGCACCGCCCGCCTGGAAGTGGGGGCTCTCCTGCATGAGCTCCACTGCTCGCTGTGCTAGGCTGCGGCTGACCTGGCTGCCTTTGTCGCGGTCTGTTGGGGTGGTTCGGCATTCCTGACCGCCCCGCGCGGCATCCACGTCAGTCGTTCTCCGCGGCGCGAGCATCGTCAGCCCGATCCGCGCTGGTTGCCGCAATACTTATGGCTGAGCGCGGGCGGTTGCACACGGGTGGAGCCTCGGCCTGAGGGTGAGCTGTTGGATTGCGCTGCTGAGCCGCCGTCGCCTCCTGCGATTGAGCCGCGAGCGGCACTGGCAGAGGAGGGGGCGGAGGCCTGCTGGCGGCCGGTCCTCTGAGCGGCTCGAGGTTCCCTGGCCCCGCCACTGCTGCTGCGATCGGGCGACCGACCCCGAACTGAGCCTGGCCGAACTGGAACATGCCGCCCTCCGAGGCCGGTGGGCCCTGAGCGGGCGCTGCTGCTGCCGCCGCCTGCTGCGCGCGCTCTGTGGACACGCCGAGGACACGTGGGATTTCGAGCTGCGGCACCTGAGAGTTGCCGTTCAGGGGCGGATGTGCTGGTGGCGCCGGGGGCCACCGGCTGCTGCTGCCGCTGATGCGGCGTTCCACAGGACCGGCTGAGCTGCCGGCATTGGCGGCTGCTGCTGGGCAGGACCGAGCTCGTGAGCGGGGGCTCCCTGCTGTGCGCCGTGCGTCCCGTGCTCGAACTGACCGAGCTGTCCGTCTCTGCCCCAGCGCCAGCCTGGGCTGCCTCGAGTCGTGCGAGAAACTCCTCGGTTGCCTGCCGAGATGCCTGCTTGCCGGCTGAGTCCTCCTTATTGCCTGCCGCTTCCAGGCCTATCAGCATTGCCAGCGCGATCGACTAGCGCACCATCTCTTGTTTGGGTCGATGGACAGCAATTGACCGACTTGCTGTCTGGGAGAGGGCAGTGAAAACTGTTCGACAGGCTCCAGCCCAAATTGACTACGGGCCCTCGTGAGTAGCTCGAAATCTATGGGATATCGGCGCGAGCTCCTGAGCAGCTCGAAATCTCTGAAGCCCCTCTTGACCTCACCGAGGCTCCTGTACATGCCCCTCGCATCTCTTCCAGATCCTGAGGCCCCGGCCGACATGTCGGACGCTGGCTGAGCCCGTGGATTCTCGATCCTGTCCTGAGTGCCCTGGATGAGCATCCCGAAAACCCCCGCCATGATCGGACCCCAGCCGCGATGATAGTGACGAGTAGGGTGATATAGGGGCACAGGCCCCCCGACTCGAACATCTCTGGGGCGAGTCCTTGCCGAGCACAAAACGGACCGGGCGTCAAGAAAGAATACTTGCTAAGTGCCGGCTCGGGAATGTCGAGTGGCATGTCGAGGCACTGAATTGTCCACCATGCGGTGACCCGAGTTGAGCCTGCACATGCCGATCTTTACTCCTACAAGCTCCGAGGTCATGACGTTGCGAGGCAGGTCGATGACGCATCCTATAAACACGAGGAGGTTGACTGACAAAATGTGCGGCACCTCCTCGAGAAGTACTGTCGTCTCGATCACGCCCAGGGTTCGTCCCAGGCAGATTGGAAATAAAAGTGACGTCACACCCTTGGCGGGCCTTCCGACATCATGGGCCGCTCGTGGCCACTGAAGCTGTGGGGAAATGACCTTGTACGTACGCCCCACTGCCGCGAGAGCGTGAGACTCTCGGTTGATGGCTGCTAGACCGACGAGATCGCTGCCGGCGCCTGGGTCCACGAGGGCCAGAGTAGCCTGTGCCACCAGGTAGGTGTCGCCCTTGTTCAGCTCGTGGGCCACCTTCCTCCAGTCCGCCAGCATGTCCGTCGTGACGTGCAGCGCGCGGCCGGTGAACACGTAGGCATTGACGCTGCGGTTCTTCGCGAACTTGGTGTCGTCCTGGTTGGGATACTCTCGGTGCCAGTGCCCCTTTTCCTTGCATATACTACACCTCGTGGTCTTCATCAACTGCTGGGGGCTGAGCTTGAATCCACGTCCTCCGCGGCCACCGTCCCTGCCTCGACCTCGCCCACCTCCTCGGCCAGCACCGTGCTGGACAGGCGGAGGAGGATGGCTCCCTTGACCGGGAGTCTTGGGCCTCGCTCCGTAGTACTCGCGGTCCCTCCTCGCCGCCCTCTTGGTGTCTTTGTTTTGCTTTCATGTCCTCGTGTTGGAGTGCTGCATCGCCAACATGGCCAACGCCTCGTCGACTTGCTTCTCGTCTAGGTCCAGGTCCTCCAGCTCGGCGAGGATGGCATCCTCGTGCTCGCCCTCACCGTCGTCGTCGTAGTAGGTGTCTGCGTCCTGGTCGTCGTCTGGGTAGGGCTCGCTCTTTGAGATACCACCGTCACGACCGACCGGGTACGAGGGAAGAGGGGAGCTGCTTACTCCGCCGCCGAAGCCCTCGTCCTCAGCAGCGGCCATAGCACTCCGTCTCTTGCTTGGCAAAAGACGCTCTGAGCCCGATACGTCCATCTGATGCAGGGCCCAGTTCACGCTCTCGAGCTCGGCCTTCCCGAGGGTCATCGTCTTCAGATTATGAAGCCCCTGGACTGTCAGGCCGGCGCCCTCCTCCAGGAGGAATTCTTTACTCTCGCCGGCAGCACCAGGCCATGGGCTTCTGCTTCCAGGAGTTGTCGTTCTCGTCGGGCGACGTACTGCATTAGGCTCCCCTTCTGCTCGCGAGTGGCTTCGAACAGCGCATGCCTCCCAGCTCTCCGCAAGTCGTCGCCCTCCCGCTCCCCGATCACCAAGTCCGTGCGCTTCAGCACCGCCTCGAACCAGCCGTCCACCGACAACGTCGACTCGGGGAGGTCGTCGAACTGGAGCTGCATGGGGGGCGCTGGTGGAGGCGACTCCCACGGGCCATGCCTGTGGGGTTCGGCGCGCTCGACGTGGAGTCCGAAGCACACGCGGTGCCAGCGTCTGTTCCTCGGCAGAGCTCGTGGGTACTCGAGGAGCCGACGAAACTTCTCTGATCTGCGACACATGGGCACGTCTGTGTTCTTGTTGCAATCGCCTTCCGCCACTGCCGATAATGTGTCCAGCCTGGCCAGGCTGGTGGGTCGGAGTAGTCCCCCTTGGTGTGCTCTGACCAGCCACCACCACCGGTGTGACGCCAGTCCTTCCAGGACCAGTCCGACTCGTCTTTGACCCAGGTCTGGTCCGCTTCGCCTTTGTCGTCCCAGAATCTCTGACGTCATTCACACCATTCCTTCCACTGATCCGCACTCCACTCGTTCCCTGGCTGGGCCGCCGCGTTCCTCGACGCGTTCGCCGCCGCCTGCCAAGGGTCCTGCACGTGGTCCTCGTCCTCGGTGGCCTTTGGCTTCGCGTATCTGCTGCTGCTGGAAGCGGCCTCAGTCATGGTCTCGCGAATCACCCTGGCCACCATCTGTCTCAGCTGCCCAGCGCCAGTTGCCGGCGCGCTGTACGCGCCCTCTCCGCCGTCGCCTCCGATCACCGCCATGTTGAGGTCCGTGTCGTGTTGACCGTCTGCAGGCATCTCCGCTGGTCGCGCCGCCCGTCGGCGCGAGCCCGGCCTGCCAGAGGCTCGCGAGTGGTGACTGGCCGCGACTTTCACAGTCGGCCGCCACCGCCCATGGCTCTCCAGCGGGACCAGGCTCCGCTACCAAGTGTGGCAGCAGCACGGGCATGCAGATGTTTTCCCCTTGAGCCAAAGTGTCGAGTTACAACGGGCATCTTGGGTACGCAACACTTGCAAAACCTATGACACAGAATCTACCTTCCTGTTTCAATCCGCATCATCACCACCGCCACCACCACCATCATCATCATCGTCATCATCAGCATCATCATCTGCATGATCAGTACCACCATCGTCGTCATCATCATCAACAGCATGCTCCGTCTCTTCCTCCTCCTCGTCCTACTCTTCTCCTTCATCACCGTCATCATCAGCAGCAATAATCATCACCAGTAACCAGCATCGTCATCGATGATCATCATCACCAGCATCAGAAACAGCATCGGCATTCACAGCATCATCGGTACCATCATCATCATCATCATCATCATCACCACCATCATCATCATCATCATCATCATCATCATCATCATCATCATCATCATCATCATCATCATCATCATCATCATCATCATCATCATCATCATCATCATCATCATTTTCATCATCATCATCATCAAAAACAACATCAGCAGCAGCAGCAGCATTAGCATCACCATCATCATAGTCTTCTCCCCAGAAGGCGTCTATACAGCACCACCACGCCTGGCCAGGGCCGTCCTGAGCCCTTGGGCGGGGTATAGACCCTCCTGATCCTGGGAAGGGTGACGCACACACACCAAGCCAGGGTCCAGGACGGCCTCGGCCAGACGCAGTGGTGGTGGTGCATACAAGTGCCGCCCCCATGTGCCCCTCCTCTCTCCCATCCTCCTCCCCTCTCCTATCCTCCTCCTGCTCCTCCTGCTCCTCCTGCTCCTCCTCCTCCTCCTCCTCCTCCTCCTCCTCCTCCTCCTCCTCCTCCTCCTCCTCCTCCCCTCTCCGCACTCCCTCCTGGGTTGTTCTCGTTGACAACCCTGGGGCCGGGTCGGGGACCCCGGAGGCAGAGCACGGCCAGCCTTCCGTCGGTCGTTCTGCAAGGGCGCGAAAAAATGGTCTGCAGCCCTTCCCCTCGCAAGCCCACCCCTCCCTCTGGCCGCGCGGGCTGCCCCTGCATGCTACGAGCGGGGCTGTCACCGACACCTGGCTTGGGAAGACGAGTTCTTCGACCACCTGCACGTCTGAAGGTGCTCTGGCCCGCGCCCGCGCCGCCCCCCCCCCACGGGCCCCGCCTGCTGGCGGATTTGCGCGTCTTGCATCCGGCGTCTCCGAACCCCGACGGCAGGATTTTGTCACGGAAAAGACCCCAAACGTCTCGACCCTTTCCCCAAGACTGGCTCTCCCTCCTGAGTCGCTTGCTTGCGGCCCCAGGGCCCAGCGAGGACCTCCAGAGGCTGAAAACTGTCAGAAACCCTCCGTCGTGATTGTTTCATGGCCTGACCGGCTACACGCAAGAGTGACCCTGGGCAAGAGTGACCTTTAGTGCGCGGCTTTGTGGGGTCCGCGGGGGGACCAAACACAAGCGCGCAAGACGCTACCACCGCATCGCGTTCGGCGGTCGGGGGACCCCATTTGGCCCGCACCAAAGGTCACTCCGGCGAAAGGTCACTCCTACGTCCAGTCGACCCGAGGGGGTCCTGCGCCCTGCGTCCTTTCTCTGGCCCGGCCGCCCGGCCGCGCCTGCGAGGACCGATTCTCCCGCGTGTGCCGGCGGCTCTCCGCAGCGGGGAGCCGGGCGCTCAGCAGCGGCGCCGCCTCGAAGCCTCCGCCTGGGAGGGGGTGGGGAGGATCGAGGAGTCGAGGACCGGGGATCAGGAGGAGGAGGAGGGGGGATGAGAATGAGAATGAGGATGAGGAGAAGGAGGAGAAGCAGGAGGCAGAGGTGGAGGAGGAGGCGGAGGTGGCAGAAGCCTCCCGGCACCTCTGAAGCGCTACCCCCGCCCCCGCAGCAACTGAGAGGGCTCCCCCCCCCCGTCGCCAGCCTGTCCGTCGCGTGGCCAGCGGGTCAAGCATCGAGCTGCCAGGTTCGAGGTTTCTCAGGGTCAGTACCACTTTCAAGACCTCTGGGGGCCCGCGGAGGCCTCTGGCGGCCTCGTCCCCTGGAGATCCCCGGGAGCCTCGGGAGACCTCCAAGGAGAGCGTGGGGAGGGCGAGGAGAGAGGAGGATCGCGAGGGAGACGGAGGCCCTGACCACTTGCATCACGAAAATTCCAGACGACCGGCTGTATCTGATATTTGCCCGCCTGAAGCCCAGTGTAGGCCCCAGTGGCAATGAAAGCCAGCCTGGGTGGAAAACTGGTCCCAGGGAAAGTGCCGAGAGGTCGGAGGGGGGGCACGTGGACCAGGACCCCACTGCGTGAGGACAAATAGTCATGGCTCCGATTACTTGAAGACTTGCCCTAAGACACCTGCCACAACGCTCGGTCAATATACATCGTGCCGACGCAGAGGCCGAACCGGTCCTGCCACGTGCAGCCGAGTGCACACGCAACAGGGGTCATTATCAGCAGCATCAGCATCAACATCACTACCATCATTATCATCATCATCATCATCATCATCATCATCATCATCATCATCATCATCATCATCATCATCATCATCACCATCATCATCATCAGCATCATCATCATCATCATCATCCTTCTTCTCATCTTACCCTCCTCCTCTGCTCATTCCTCCGTGCTCCTCCTCCTCAACCTCTTCCTCCTCCTCCTGCTTCTCCTCCTCCTCATCATCATCATCCTCCACCTCCTCCTCCTCTTCCTCCTCTTCCTCCTCCTCCTACTCCTACTCCTCCTCCTCCTCCTCCTCCTCCTCCTCCTCCTCCTCCTCATGCTCCCCGTCGCCCTCGTTCAACTATTACAGCCTCTCCTCCTCCTCCTTATCCTCCTGCTCCTCCTCATCGTCCTCCTCCTCGTCCTCCACCTCCTCCTCATCATCCTCCTGCTCCTCCTTTTCGTCCTCCTCCTTGTCTTTCTTCTTTTAAAACAACTCCTCCCTGTCGAGCCCCCAGACATGTCGGTATGGCGGGCCGGGCGTTTCGCCTGAGACTTCTTCAACATGCTGTGTGCCTGAAGCTTGATATTTGCAACACCTTCAAGGATGGAGGGTGGGTGGTATTACAACGAGACTCTCGCCGTAACGCTGCGCAGTGGTTTAAGTTCGCAGCAGCTTCAAGGATGGAGGGTCGGCCGTTTGCAAAATGTGGCTCTCGCATTGGCGCCGCGCGCGTTCGCACCAAAAGTTTGCATCAGATTTAAGGATGGAGGGCGGCTCATGTTCAAAAGATGTGGCTCTCGCCCTAGCGCCGCGCACTATTGCCTTAGCGCCGCGCCTTTGCTGCAGGTCTAGAGATTCGTACGGCTAAAAAGTCCAAAGACTTGCAGTTCTGCCACGACTGAAAAAAATGCCTGGACGCAGCAGTTACGTACGTTGATTCGCGGTGTTGAAGTGCCACAGGAATGGCGTTCTGGCGCCAGGATTGCCCGGACGCATCAATGACGTTGATTTGCGGCGTCGGAATCCCAGGAATCGTGTTTCGACACGGTTTATGATTCTCGGACGGTTGTCTTCCAATGGGGCACTTCCCACAATGATAATAAAATCTTGCAGGGGCCTATAACAAGGAAACTTGAAGGGACGGTGCTTTGCAGCATCGTGGATGCGATTTGGGCTCACACTGGTCCTCCTCCTCTTCCTCCTCCTCCTCCTGCTCCTCCTCCTCCTTTTCCTCTTCCTCTTCATCCTCCTCTTCCTCCTCTTCCTCCCCCGTCCTCCTCATCCCCCCTCCTTTTCTTTTTCCTCCTTCCCCATCCTCCTCATCCTCCTCCTCGTCCCCCTCCTCCTTCTTCACGAACGCGCGCTCGAACATAGTACGCACTTGTCAATCTGTGCGTGTCATCCTTGCGCAGGGGCCACGCTAATCCCACCAACCCTCTGGGCGTAGGTGGTTTAGGGAGTTTCCTCTTCCATCTTCCCTTCTTCCCCTTCGGGGAGGGGTTTACCCCTCCCCCTAACCCCCTCCCCTGGACCTGGACGGGCCCGGTCGCGAGCGGTCAGAGTGTCCAAGATGGCCCAGGATGGCTCCATGAGCGCCTCGGATAGTCCAAGATGACTTCCAAGATGGCTCAAGATAGCCTAAGATGCCGCAAGATGGCTCCGATGATGCTCCAAGACGCTCTCAGAACGGTCCAAGGCAGCTCCAAGAGGCCAATTACCTCCCCAAGGAGGCCCCCCAAGAAGCCAAACTCCTTCAAAAACCTAAGGAAAACCAATGATGTTCGGCTTCTCGTCTTTTCGCTTCCGATGGCCATCTGAGGCCTCAACATGGCTCCAAGAGGGGCCAAGGAGGCCCTACAGGGGCCCAAGAGGGCCCCAAGACGGCCCCAAGAGCGCCCAAGAGCGCTCCAAGAGCGCCCCAAGAGGGGTCCAGGCGGCTATTTTGGGAGCTCCCGAGGGGCAGGGTTAATTAGGGAACCCCCCTTTTTTGATCGATCGCTTCCAAGATGGCCCCAAAGGGCGCCCAGGAGGCCCCCAAAGGCGCCAAGATGGCCCCAAGAGGCCTCCAAGAGGCCCCCAAGAGGGCCCCAAGCGGTCCCAAGAGGCCCCAAGAGGCCTCCAACAGGCCCCCAAGAGCCCCCCAAGAGCCCCCCAAGAGGATCCCAAGCGGCCTCAAGAGGCCCCCCCGAAGCACCCAAGACGCCCAAGAGCCCCCATTGACCGCCAAGAGACCCCCAAGACGCCCGAAGAGGCTTCCAAAAGGCTTCCAAGAGGCATCCGAGCGGCATTCAACCATCCACCCAGCGTCATCATTCTCCTCATCCCTCCTTCGCTCGGTTCCTCGCCACCCCCTCATCTATCCATCTGGCCTCCTCTTCCGCCTCATCCTTTGCACGGATCGGCTGTCCCTCTCGTTGCTCCCCCACTTCCCTGATCTCTTCAACTTGCCTGGACATCGTTTCTGGATGGGCTGGTGGGGATACGCGAAGCGTCAAGAATTCCCTGTTTCGTTGCATCTTTAGCGGATGACCCCCAAGAGAATTTGACCTCCCCCTTTCCCCTTTCCCCCTCCCCCCCCCTTTTCCCTCCCCCTTCTGAAACTCGAAGAGCCCCAAGAGGTCTCCGAAGTTCTCGAGCTCGTAACCTCGCTCCTCTGATCTCTCAAAACCTGTCGCAATTTATTTTCCTGAGAATCAAATATTCGGCGATGAAGATGAGCACCTTTTGCTCTCCGAAAGCGATCGCGGCCCCGACGCGCGATCTGTGCAGCTGGAGTCAGCTGCGGTAGGTAAAACAAGCCCGCCCGCCCACACCTTTGAGCCAGTGGGCGGCGGTGACAGAACAAAGGCAGAACATGAGCAGAGCAGCAAGATGAGATGAACAGAATGTGATGCTGCTACTCTGGATTGCATTCAGACAGGCGGAAAAGAAGCTGCCGTGTTCATGGGGTCGTCCTGACCCGACCGGGAGCTGCTCGGTCTCGTACTGTTGGACTCTGCCTGAGCTACGTCATTCTGGCTGAGCTCCTTCCGCGCCAGCCGGCGCTTCTCGAAGATCTCCTTTGCGGCTGCGGCGCCCCCCGGCTTGGTGGCGTCGAAAATACCCTTCCCCAAAGCGGCTCGCTTCCGCGCGCTCGTGAAGTTCTCGTCGTAGATCAGCCTCCACTCCTGCTTATCCAGGAACAGCTTGCGAACTCCGAACACTTGCCAGTTGCCCTTGGTGAGCCCGTCTGCGATCTGCGCGCGCGACTGAACCCGCCAGACCGTCGCCTGCCACTCGTCGAGCGCGCTCCTGTGCGCAAGCGCCTCAATGGCGGTCCGCCGCTCCCCGAGACCCAATCCAGCCGACTGGGATCGCACCCTTCCGTCGTAGAACGCCTTGCACTCGGTCACGAGCACGGCGGGGATGCGATGGGGCATCGCCACGCGCTCCCGGACGGGAGACCTGTTGAGCAGGATCTCGGCCAGCACCATGCGCACCATGCACTGTTCTCCTTTGGCATCTCCTGCTTCCTGCACTTCTTTTGTCAGGCTCGATCGAGCCACCCTGCGCAACTTCTTGGCGCCCTAGTCGAGCACGGCGAACTGCGACTTCTCACCCTCCATGGCCTCGGCGGCGGCAATGGCCGTGATGCACCCGCCTTGCGAATGCCCGTCAGGGCGGCGGGCCCAGGCAGCATCGCACCAGTTGAAGACGGCCAGGTCGTCGAGGCTGTGGCGGTGAATATGGGGCCCCATGTGCTGGTTCTGCTTGATCAGCTTGACGATGTTGTTCGCGGTCGTGAGCAGGCTGCGCATGCCGTTCGGCATCTTCGACTGGAGCTCGGCCACCCAGGCGAGGAGGAAGGGCGCGGCGTTGACGCCTGGCCAGTATACCTCGCCGCAGTAGGCCCGCAGGACGGTCTGGTCCTTTGCGCGAAGACTGTCTGGAGGCCGATGTCGTCCTCCATCAGGTGGCCGAATTTATTGGATCTTGTTGGCGTTGGCCCTCTGGTGTAGGAAGAAGCCCTTCTCGTTCTCCTCGATGGTTACACCACACTGCTCGAGACTGGTGATCCCGTCATTCATGTCCTCCTAGGTGCCCCACTTGTACAGCTTGCGGATATGTGCCGCGATCTGGTTCCATTCAGGGTGCTCGTTGTCGCCGTCGAGAATAAAGTCGTCCACGTGGGCCATGGCCATGCCGATGAGGCGCCCAGCCTGAGAACATCGCAACTTCCACATGCAAGGTTCTAGTTCGCACGCTTGAAGCCTCAGCTTCTTGAAATCGACCTTCACCGTTTCCCAGTGTCGTGGTGCCTCTCCGATGCCGTACCCGGGCTCGACTACCCAGAGTAGCTCGCCACCCTTGGCGCTGAAAGCCTTCCGAAGCACAGTCGGGCTCGATGAACAGGTCTTTGTCCAGCTCGTGAGCCTGCAGGAAAGCCGAAGTGACGTCGCCCTCGATCAGCTTCCAGTTGTTGGCGGCGGCGATGGTGAGCATCGCGTTACGGGCTCGCCTCGAGGCCGTAGGGCTCGCAGTCGGCTCCATCCCGAGGTCCTTGGACTGGTAGCCCAGAAGTGCGAAGCGCACCTTGGCCCGACCGTTCGCCTTGCGGGTGAAGAGCCCTCGAGATCGAATGATGTCCGCGGCGCCCTTAACCTGTGACGCTGGTACCAAGCGAAGTCCTCGATGCTGTAGCCAGTTGTTCGTCTCGTTGGTGATCGCCTCCTCGAACTCCTTGCGCTCTGCGGTGTTCATCTTCGACCATAATAGCTCGAGCTTGTCCTTGCGGCGCTGGTTGGCGATGAAGCTGTTGAGTATTGTGTCCATCCGGCCCTTGCTGTCCGGCTTCTCAGAGCTCCCGTTCTTCATGTACTCGAAGTAGACCGTCTGGTGTTCGTCCGCTCCCAGGAGGATGTCCAGATCGTCGTCCTGTAGGTCCACTCAGAGCTCCTTCACGTCCATGTCATCGTTGCCCTTCTGCCGCTTCTCTGGTGGTCGGTAGAGATCAAGTTCGGGCCCTCGATGTGTCATGCGGTACCTCGGGCGAGCTGCCGATGACGATGGCGAAGGCCCCCCGGGTTGATCGTGGTCTGCTACGGCAGGGACTGGTTCTGCGGCAGGAGGTAGCTCCAGATGAGGCGGACCCTCTGGTGCCCCTCCGTCTGTTGGTGCCCCAGGTTCCTGGTCTCGACCTTCTGCAGCGACGTCGCCTGGTTCCGCTTCAGGTTGAGCGACCGACCGTGGCGTAGTGTGCATGGGCTCGAGGGGTGTCGCCTCCTCGTCCATGGCGGCAGCAGGTGGTTCTTCAGCGGCATCTTCTGGTGGTACTCCAGCTGGTACTGCAAGAGGTTCGTAGGCCTGGCGGTCCGGTCGTCGTTGGTCAGCGGGGTCCTCGAAGGTGCCTGCCTTGGCCGTCTCGGGGATGTCCGTCATGGTCTTGCCTAGGTTGGCCTGTTTCTTGAGCTCGGTGATCATCTTCTCGGCTTCTGAGGCAGGTCGCAGTTGTTCTGGGGCACACCTGCTCAGCGCGCTCCCGTGTGCGATCCAGACCACTGATGCGACGCGCGCCCGGCCGTCGACGCGGCGCTTCTCCTGGACGAGCACGCGGGCTGGCCCATACCGGCCTTCCCTTTTCCCAGGGCGGTTCTCACGACCCTTGCCGTCGCGCCAGAAGTACACGAGGTCGCCGGCCTCCCAGGTCTGGCACACTCGGTTCCTTGCCTGTTCTGCGTGCCGCCGACGTTCAGCGCATTAGCATTCGAGATAGCTTGGCCGAGCCAGTAGACGTCTTTGTTCCTGCGTCTCGCTGGAGCCCCCGTCGATGATGGCGAAAGGTTTTGCTCGAGCGCGGCATCCCTGCGACTCCCAGGACGTGCTCAAACGGGAAGTGGTTCCCGACCTTGTCCATGGAGTTAATCGCACTCACGGCCCAGGTGACAAGCTCGTGCGCGTCGCACTCGGGGTCGAAGGTGGCGAGCTTCGTCATGAGCCTCTTGAACAGTTGGATGCGGCGCTCCACCTTGCCCATCAGCCAGCGTGCCTCGCCGGGGGCGATCCAGAGCTCGACCCCGTGGTTGGAGGCCCACTTCGGAACGGCCTGTGAGCAGCGACAACCTTCCGGATCCATGCGAAGTAGAGATGGTCGACGATAGTGATTGCATCAAGATTCCCACGTGGCAATCACCTCTGCTGCTGAGCGGTTGCCGCTGCGCTCGCCCTCCTGCCCGTGGTAGGTCACGCTGGTGAGTCAGGAGCCCTCGTCCAGATTCAGCGTCATGATGTGCGACGTCTGCTGTGATGACAGCCACTCCGGCCCATGAGTATCAAGTACTTCCAGCACTCCGGGTATCTCCACGCCTGAGGCTCCTCTGACAGCTTTCGGCAACTTCCCAATGCGGCATCCATGGCACTGAAATTGGAGAGCCAGTGGGAGCGCCGCGACTGCCGCTCCGGATGCCCCGAGTATCTTGCAGAGCGTCTTGTGGCTGGGATGGCCGAGGTTCCTACGTAGACGAGCCAGCCGTTGTTCGATCTCGGAGATCTCCTTCTTCGTGTGCTCGGCCCTCACGCCCGAGCCCTTGAGTGAGGCCCCGGCTGTCTCCATCTCGATGACCTCGTCCTTCAGCAGCTCCCCCGTCTCGCCCGGCATCTCGGCGTCGTCCTCCCCTGGGATCTGCCCGAGTCCTGCGAAGACCTCCTTGCCGCGCTGGATGTTGACATTCTCCCGGAGGATATGCTCAGCCCAGGCCTTGCACATCGCTGGCGGGTAGTACGCGGTCTGAGCGACCAAGGGCCCGTCCTCGATGACGCGGCGGAGGTGGTTGTCGCCGCGCCCAGGGCGATTCGAGCAGAGGCGGCACACCTTCGCGCCGAACTCGGGGTCGGTCGAGCAGATGCGCCAAGCCTTCTTCACCAGCAACCCAGATCTTTCATCACGTAGTCCATGAGCGCAGCCATGTACGATCGTCTCGTGCATCTCGGACCGCATCTTCTTGATGGATGGTGATCGCGCCCAGCTTCTGCCGGTCCATGGTTGTTCCAGCTCGGCGTGGCAGTCGGTGATCTTCTTGGCCTCCTCGCAGAGCCAGCCCCGTTGCATCCGCCTCGCCTGGCGGACTCTGGTGGCCAACTGCCTCTTCTGGGTCTCCGTCTTCTGGCTGAGGTCCTGGGTGGGACAATCGGCGGTGCACGGCGGACTGAGTACCAGACGTTCAGGACGTGCCAATCGGAGTAGATGCATCGCTCTGCGGACTCCAGTTGCCGCACCCATGTCGCAGCCGTCGAAGAGCCCGCATCTGATCACAGCCCCACCTTGCGCCTCCACGGCTTGCCCAAAGGATGACTCTCGAGGACAGCAGACTTCCATGCGGTCCGCCCGCGTGGCCTTGGCCAGGTTGACGATGTCCTCTCCGATCTCGAAGTAGATCTGGTCCATCACCTTGGTCTGCGCCAGGTAGAACGTCTGAAGGTCCGAGCTGTCCAACTGGTTCAGTTGCCCCGCTTCTGCCGCGTCTCGATCACCTCCGAGTCGCCCAGCATGCTGTCGTCCGCTCCCAGCAGGAACTCCCAGGGCCCCTCGGGGTCGCGCTTCGCCAGCTTCGTTGCCAGTCTGCGCCACCGCATGGCCGCGGCCTGGCTGCGGACGTCCCCCATCATCTCGCCGTTCGGATCCGTCTCCTTGGTCGCCTCGTTGGGGCGTAGTTTGAGGCACATGTGACTCTTCCTGCCGCGGCAGCTGCATCCCGTGATCGCCCGATTGGGGACCTTGCAGCATGGGCATCTCGACCGAACGGTTGAGCCTGGTGCCGCCGGTGGCGGCGGTGGTCGATGCTGTGGAGGTCCTGCCGGCTGATGTCCCACGGCCCGGCTCACTGCTTGAGGAGTCGTCAGCACCGGGTAGCCCATTTCTAGGAAGGCTTCTGGTGGTCTTGGAGGTAGAGCTGCAGGTGGCCAAGCAGGATGAGCTCCGCACCGAGCCTGTAGATGAAGGCAGTAGTGCGACTGGCCCCCGTTGCATCTGCATCCCCTCTGGGTCCGACCCACTGCTCCGCAGCACTGGCATTGGCCTGGAGGTTGGTGCCCCCTGATCCCGCCGTTGAGGGAGAGGCTATCGGCGTCGCAGGTGTAGATCCTGCCCGAGTCCTCGGTCGCGCCCACTCTGGTCGCCCCGAAGGTGCCCGCAGCCGCGAAGATGAGTCTCCACATGGCATCCGACGCACACGTACATGTAGGATATGGAATAGCTGTAGCATTGGGGTCCGCGAGGATTCCTGCACAACGATTTTGGGCCACACGAGGCTGAGGAATGCAACGTGGTCTTTTGGGTGTCTGATCGTAAGATTTCTTGCACTGGTGTATCGAATCCCGCTTTGGACCCCTCAGAGATCTCCCCAGACGCCTTCAAAATCTTCCCAGAACTCGGTCGTGTCCTCGAGGCCCCTGGCGACTCGACGGCGTCCCCGGCCTGGTCCCAATCGAACCCCTGGTCTTTGTCGGTCTCGGACTGCTCGTGCGTCGTGACGTCGTCGGACTGCTCTCGGTCGGTGATCGCGTCGGTCTCGGCTGTCTCCATCGACCCGGGCTCGGGGTTCTCCCTGGAGTCTCTGAGCCCCTCGAGGCCCCCGGCGTTTCTCGGTAGTCGGTGTCGCCTCGCCCCTCGGCCCAGTGATTCCAGACAGGCTCTCTCCTGGCCCCCCCGATGATGAAGATGACGATGGAGATGATATCTCGCTCGCCGCCATCGCGGGGGGATGTTGTGCCTAGCGCGCGGCGAGGCAGCCAGCGCAGCCCGTCTCGGGCGTCTCCGGCTTCTCGCCCAGCACGATGGAGTCCTGCTCGGCCGCGTGGACGCGGCCGTTCTCCAGAGACAAGGGAATGGAGACCTCGCGCCACCACTGAGGCGTCGAAAGGTTGATCGCCAGGTGCTTGCTCGAAGGCCCCCCGCAGTGGTAGACCTTGTTGCCCAGCGTTGGCAGCCCAATCCAGTTGCGGCCGCAGTCGACCACCACCTTCAGGTCGTCAGCCAGGATGTCCATGCCCAGCAGGATAGGGACGCGGTTCGCCATCACCGAGAGGCTGATGTTCCGCAGCTTAGGCCCAGGAAGGCTTCTCCGGAGACCGTCCCCGTCGAGCTCTCCTGGAGGCCGTCGCCGAAGGTGATGGAGCACGCGTCGTCGCGGGCCTCGAACTCCACGTCGTGGTTGACCAGCATCTCGTACTTGAGCTTCTCCACGCTCTCGATGCCACCCAGGCCACGGGTCGCGCCGATGTCCAGCACAGCCCAGATCCCGTCGCGCTCCAGCAGGTACACGTACTCGTCCAGCACCGACAAGATGAAACCATTGCGCGTGGCGCCGCTGCTCCCGCTCGCGTCGTTGCCGACCTTGCCACGGTCGGGGCAATCCCGAGCTCGATGACCGAACTGCCTGCAAACGATGCACTTCATCTTGGATAGGTCCCGAGAACCGTCGAAGCGAATACGGCGATCTTGTTGTCCACGACCACGGCCTTTACCAGGTCCCCGGGGTCGCCCTTCAGCGCGCGGCTTCGATGGCGGCGCTGGCCGCCCGTCGCCCCGCTGGACAACCAACGGGCAGTAGTCCCTCGCCACACGCACGTGTCGTAGGAGATCGCGAGCGCCCTTGAAGCTCCGGCCAGCTTGGCGAAACTGAGCGAACACCTCGATGTCCGCGTCCAAGTCGTGGGCCTCCACCTCGTCGTCCTCGTCGTCATAGATCTCCTCTGCTTCCCCACCAATCTCGTCCTCGTCCTCCTCGGCGTCGTTCTCGAACAGGGCTCTCTCGCGCTTCACCTTGCCGTCCAGCTCCGCCAGGGGTTCAGCTGGGAAGCGCGTGAGCAGCGTCTTGCAGGTCTTCGCAAAGTTGAAGTCCCCTCCAGCAGTCGCCGTCACTTCACCTCGAAGCACAAGAGTGAGCCTCGACTTCCTCCGGAACCACCAGGTGCGTAGCGGCTTGGCAATCACCTCCTTGACGTCCGGCTCGATCGCCTGGAGCTGCGTCAGCAACTCCCTCCTTCTTCTCGAACCGAGCCGCCCAGGTCCTGGAACGTCTCGCCGGAGTTGCGGCCACTCTTCAGGAAGAACTCCTCGGCCAGCAAGCCCGTGTCGTTGAGGCTGGTGTAGTCCAGCTTCTCCAGCACGTAGTCGAACACATTCTCCCAGCCGACCAGCTTTCCGTGTTCATTCACCTCGTCCACGTCGTTGATCGACGGGCAGCTCTCCACAACGTTTCGAAACCGCGGCTCAAGCGCCCTGACCAACTGTGGTCCGCAGACGTAGCGACCATTCACCCTGATGCTCTTCGCGAACATGGACACCTCGAAGCGGTAGCTCGACAGCTTGTCTGCCTCACCGTTCCAAGATGGTACTTCCATTCTGGCCGGCACCGTCGTTCCTGATGCCGATGCCATCGTGACGAAACTGGTGGGAGCCTGTGGTGCGATTACTACAGGTTCCGCCACCAATCTGGAACCCGAAGAGCCTCATGAGGTCCCCGAAATTCTCGAACTCGTAACTTCGCTCCTCGGATCTCGCAAAACCTGTCGCAATTGATTTTCCTGAGAATCAAATCCTCAGCGATGTAGATGAGCACCTTCTGCTCTCCGAAAGCGATCGCGGTCCCGACGCGCGATCTGTGCAGCTGGAGTCAGCTGCGGTAGGTAAAACAAGCCCGCCCGCCCACACCTCTGAGCCACTGGGCGGCGGTGACAAAACACGGCAGAACATGACAGAGCAGAGCAGCAATATTAGATGAACAGAATGTGAAGCTGCTACTCTGCATTGCATTCAGAACCCTCCACCCCCCGCTCGGGGAGGTCTCGGAAGGATCGGCGCAGCTGCAGGTTCGGCGAGACGGACCAGTTGTTGACAGAAATGGTCCTTCCTTGCCAGAGGGGCCACAAGGGGGCCACGGAGGACCTGGCGGCCCCGGAAGGCCCTGAGCACAGCCTGGGAAAGAGTCCGAGCCCCCCCCCCACTCCCCGGAAACTACTTCCAGAAAGCTGGAACACACACACACACACACACACACACGCACACACACACGCACACACACACACACACACACGGCTTCGTTTCACATGCGAAGCATGCAGAGGCCACGCGCTGCAGACACGTGCGCAGAGCCGGCATACTCGTCCAGACGAGGGCCGAGGGCTGCAAGGCCAGCCAAGTCATGCGGCTCGCCCTGGAATGCCTGAGTCCGCCACTGTGCCCCCTGGCACATCGAGGCGTGGAAGAATGCAAAAGGCTGCCTGGCAGGGCTTTTGTATGCAGTAATCTAAGAAGGGAGGCCCCCCCCTCTATTAGCTCACTCTTGCATGCATCCCCCCCACTCACCAAGACAACTTTCCTCGCACCCGCTCGAGGATGGTGCACTTCCAGCATGGCAGCTAATGCCTCACCCCCCTTTCAACGTGTGCTCACTCGAGGATGGTGCACTTTCCGCACGGCAGCCAATGCCTGAACTCTCATTCCATGCGCCCCCGCTCGAGGACTGCGCACTCCATCCATGGCTACTACCACCTGGACCCTCAAGATGCCTCAAACGAAGACCTTTAACAGGGTCCGAAGAAGCCAACATTATTGATTTCCACAAGGTTTCTGACTGATTTTCGCAATCTCGCATTTTCAGGCTACCGTCAGCTAAAGACGGCCCAATAGGATTCCACGATGGCTCAAGAGGCATCCAAGACGGCCCCCAGACGGCCCGAGAGGGCCTCCCGTAAGACTCAAGACGGCCTTAGAAGGCCCTTCGACGGCCCAAGACTGCACCAAGACAGCCCCACGACGGCCCCCAGACACCCTCCATACGGCCAAGAGACAGCCCCAAGACGGCCCAAACGAATTGAACCATCATCATCATCATCATCATCATCATCATCGTCATCATCATCATCACCATCAACAACAACATCAGCGTAATCATCATCGTCATCCCAAAATTACCATCAACATCATCATCAGCAGCATAATCATCGCCATCACCATCACCATCACAATCTGCATCATCATAGTCATCACCATCATCACAATCAGCATCATCATCATTATCACCATCACCATCACCATCACCATAACCATCACCATCACGACCACAACCACCATACGTTTTAGAATTTGCATTACCATCAGCATAAACATCAGCACCAGCATCAGCATCAACATCAGCATAATCATCACCATCATCATCATAATCAACATCATCATCATCAACACCCCCGTCGCCGATATAGCCAGCATCGGAATCATCGCAAGCACCCTCATCATCATGATCATCATCATCAGTATCACCAGTATCACCATTACCGCCACCAGCATTAACATCATCACCATCAGGTTCAGCATCAGCATCATCAGTATAACCAGCATCACAACCACCATCAACAGCATGACCACTAGTATAATCATCATCACCAGCATGGTCGGTATCATCAGCATCATCATCAGCATGATCAGTATCAGCATCATCATCACCGTCGCCAGCATCATTGTCAGCATCACCATCATCACCTCATCATCATCATCATCATCATCATCATCATCATCATCGTCATCATCATCATCATCGCCACCTCCTGCATATGAATCATACTCTTCATGATCATCGTACCTATCAGCGTCGCAATCGGCATCGTCAACGTCACCATCGTCATCATCACCATCATCACCATCATCATCAGCATCATCACCACCATCGTCATCATCAGCATCAGCAACATCATCACCAACACTAGTGTCATCATCATCATCAGAGTGAAGGGGCCGAACGGTCATTCGTTGTCCCTGGGTGCGTGGCTGAAGTGGGGATCCGTGGTGATAATTCTGCGTATTGCGCTGTTGTTGTTGTGGTTGTTGTTGTGGTTGTTGTTTGCTGTCGTCGTCCCACCCGCGACCCACCCCGCGTGCCACCCCGCGACCCACCCCGCAATCCACCCCGCAATCCACCCCGCGACCCACCCCGCGACCCACCCGCGACCCAACCCGCAACCCACCCGCGACCCACCCCGCGTGCCGCCCGCGACCTACCCGCGACCCACCCCGCGACCCACCCCGCGACCCAACCCCGCGACCCACCCCGCGACCCATCCGCGACCTACCCGCGACCCACCCGCGACCCACTTGCGACCCACCCACGACCCATCCGCGACCCACCCGCGACCCACTCGCAAACTGTCGACGTCCCCACCGCCCCCCTCACTCTTGTCCGCATCTGCGGAGTGCAAGCTCACCACCACCATCATTATCACCACCATGATCACCATCACCAACATAAACATCATGAACATCACAATCATCACCACCATCAAGCGTCATCATCATCATCATCATCATCATCATCATCATCATCATCATCATCATCATCATCATCATCGTCATCATCATCATCATCATCGTCGTCGACATCATCATCATCAACATTATCATCATCATCATCATCAGCATCATCATCATGGTCATACTCATCATCATAATCATCATCATCATCATCATCATCATCATCATCATCATCATCATCATCATCGCCATCACCATCATCACCATCACCATCATCATCAACATGATCATCATCATCACCAGCATCATCATCACCAGCATCATCATCATCATCAGCAGCATCATCACCATCATCAGCAGCATCATCACCATCATCATCATCAACATGAGCATCATCATCCTCACCATCATCATCATCACCAGCATCATCATCATCAGCAGCATCATCACCATCATCGGCATCATCATCAGCATCGTCATCATCAGCATCGTCAGCATCGTCATTCTCATCACCACCCTCAACATCATGATAACCACCATCGACCATCACACGTATCAGACACGAGGTGTTACGCGTGACGGCCGCCCAGGACCCCATCGAACAGCCACCACCCAGAAGGGTGGGCTGGCACAGTGGAGGGACTTGCCGCAGGCAGCTGGAGATGGATCTGCGGGCATCTCTTGGGGGACAACTGCTGTTTCCGACGCCCTCCTCCGACCTTCCGCCCGCGGAGCCACCCTCTCTCTGCCACCGCTGGCCTCCCTCGGCCTCCTCCGCCGAGGAAGAGAAACGAACACCCCAATCCCTCGAAAGGCGAGGCCCCTCTCTGGAGCACGACCCAGCTTCCTGCTCCCGCCGACTCCCGACAGGGGCCCAGCGACCTCCTCCTCCTCCTCCTCCTCCTCCTCATCCTCCTCCTCCTCCTCCTCCTCCGTCGGGGCCTCCTCTGGCCCGCGGGTCTTCCGACGCCGCCCTCTTGATGCGGGCGTCGGGGGGGCCGTCCTCGCGAGGAGGGGCCACGCGAACCCTCGCCGTCGTCGCTGGTCGCCTCCGCCGTCGACGGAGCCAGCCCCGAGGAGGTCCCCTAGGTCCTCCGCAAGGAGGGGGAGGCGAGGGGGCGAAGAGGGGGGGGGGATCAGCCCGTGATGACGCGACGAAGCCTGCTCCCCCCCAAGAAATCTGTCACGACGGAAAAGGAGCTTGAGAAAAACAGACCACCACCACCGCCCCGAAAGCGGCCCTTCTGCCTGAAGGGTCCCGACAATCTGGGCGCGAACGGGCCACGTCACAGCCTCTTGGCGGCTCCCCTTCGGGATGCCCCAATGCCATACCCGCTACATCGCGATGGCTACGGAAGTGTAAACGAGAGGGCACGTCAACCCACCCAAAACTGCAATTGTGCCTGAGAGGTCCCAGCAATCTGGGTGCGGACGGGCCCGCGACATGCCCACTGGCGGCTACCCCTCGGTATGGCCAAAGGCCATGCCTCCTACATCGCGATGGTCACGCGGCCTTGCAACAAAAACCATATGTTGGTCCGCGGCCGTGGGATGATCGCACCGTGGCCGAAGCGGCAACACTCCGAAAAGGGATACGTCCCATTCAGAAAACAACCATTCTGCCTTGGCGCGGTGGGCGCATGCGAGCGCAGGCATGTGGGCGTCCGGTGGAGTTCCCAATGGGGCAACAACGCGTGTGTGGGGTGTGCCAAAATCGGTGCGGTGGGCGCATGCGAGCGCTGGCATCTGGGCCTGTAGTGGAGCCCCCATTTATGGGGCCACAAAGCGTGTGAGGGGTGTGCCAAAATGAGTGCGGTGGCCGCATGCGAGCGCTGGCATGTGGGCATTCGGTGGAGCTCCCTGTCAAGCCACGAAACGCGTGAGGGGAGTTCGGGTGCGGTGGGCGTATGCGAGCGCTGGCATCTGGGCCTTTGGTGGGGCTCCTATGGGGCCACGAAGCGTGCGAGAGGTGTCCCAAAATGGGTGCGGTGGCCGTATGCGAGCGCCGGCACCTGGGTCTTTGGTGGAGCTCCCTATGGGGCCACAAAATGTGAGATGGGTGTGCCATACTGCAAAAAAATTGAGAGGTGTGCCAAAATGGGTGCGGTGGGCGCATGCGAGCGCTGGCGCATTCGGTGGGGCTCCCAATGGGGCCACAAAAGGTGTGATGGGTGTGCCAAAATGGATGCGGAGGGCGCATGCGAGCGCTGGCATCTGGGCCTTTGGTGGAACTCCCTGTGGGACCACGAAACGTCTGCGGGGTGTGCCAAAGTGGGGGAGGAGAGGAGGAGGGGCAGGATGGGAGAAGCGAGGAGGGCAGCAGGAGTGAGGACGCGGGGTGCTGTCTCTTCAAAACGAGGACCCAACACCACAGGATGGTTGGGAACAAACGCGGTGACGTACCCAACCCCTTTCTAAACACATGGCTTTGTGTACCAAAACCATCGCGCGCGTGGCGCGCGCTCACGCTCTAGCTAGGCTCGACAGGCTAACGCATGGAATGTCAATTGTTAAAGTGCTTTATGCATCTAAGGACCTTCTTGGAGTCCCTGCGCAAACCTCGGAAGCGTATGGAACTGGAAATGCGGAAACCACAGACTCAGCAATTTCCTTAAGGTGTTCGATGGATTGGGGCCCTAGAAGGCTGCCTGGGATATTTCTTCGGTGGTGACGGGGGCCTTAATTTTGTCTGGTGGGCAAAAATGAGCAGGGGGTAAGTTTGAGAAAAAAAGGGAGTATTGGAATTCCTTTTAAAAAACGCCATGTCTGGGCCGTGGGTCAGAAGTTTCCTGGATACAAGCCGTGGACTGTTGGGACGCCTCTGGGGGCCTTTTGGGCGGCGTCTTGGGAGTTATATTTCGGAGCCTCGTGGGAAGCTCTTGGTGCCTCCTGGGAACCTACTGGGAGTATCTGAAAGCATCCGGGGGGCGCCTCGAGAGCCTTTGCGAGAACCTTGGAGCCATCGCGTGGCAAAGCGCAAACCTTTCCCCGGAGTCTTACGGGAGTCTCCGCAGGTACCCGGGGGGCGCCTCGAGAACCTCTGGGAGAACCTTGGGGCCACCTTGGGGCAAAGCGCTCGTAAGGCTTCCGGAGGTCCCCTCTTTTGTCTCTTTCTTGGCGCGCGCGCGCTGACGTTCTAGCTAAGCTGGACAGGTGCACTCATGGGGGCTCGACTTTTACGGTAATTTCAGGGGCAGCCAAGAGGACACGAAAACGAACCAAAAGAGTGCCAAGACAGCGTCAGAGAGTTCAACTGTACTCCTGAACAAAATTTGCAACGCGACCCCGAAGTCTTGATGGGGCTCGGGATGCACTTGAGCAAAAGATAATCACTGGATTTTGTATTTTTTCAAGTGGGGCCTCCTAACATGTAGTGCGCAGGAACTGGGGGGAGAGGGGGCTAAGAGGCGTGCAAGGGGCTCTTGGGAGGCAGTTTGGAGCCGCTGGGGGACTGTTTGGGGGCCTTTGGGGGCCACACATTTGGGCCTCTTCGGGACCTCGTGGGGGCCTCTTCAGGCTCTTTGGGGGACTCTTGGAGCCTCCTGGGGGCCTCTTGGAGCGGAAAGCCGGGATTGTCGATTTGCGTTCCCCAGCGGTTTTTCGGGCCATCTTGAGGCTCTCTTGGGCTGCCTCGGGGCGCTCTTGGGCCGTCTTGAGGCAGTCTTGGGCCGTCTTGGAGCCGTCTTGGGGGCTCTCATGGGAGGTCTTGGGGGAGTCTTGGGGGCCTGTTCGGCCGTCTTGGAGCGTTGGAGGCTCGAAAGCGCGAGAAGGCTGAACAAAAATATGAACATCTACGATTTGGGCCCTCTTCGGGCGCTCCCAGGACGCCTTTCGGAGCTTTGTTGGGGCCTCTTGGAGGCCTCCTGGGAGCCTGGAGAGCCGTCGGAACTCTGTCTTGGGTTGCTTGGGAGCGTCTTGGGCCGTCCTTTCGCGTTTTGCGTCTTGGACCGGCCTGGGGCGTTTTAGGGTATCCCTGGGAGGCTCGAGGGCGCGGTACCGGCAATTGTCCCTAGATGTTCCGGAGGTGGGGGACGCTCCTGGGGGGGGCGTATTAGTGTAACTAGATCAAAGATATGTATATATATATATATATACATACATACATACACACACACATACATACATACATACATACATACATACATACATACATACATACATACATACATACGTACGTACATACATACATACATACATACATACATACATACATACATACATACATACATAAAAACATGCGCATATCTATATGTGAGTATGTGTGTCTATATATATATACATATATATATATATATATATACACAGGACCGTTCACTACAAACAAATAAGTTGAAGAACCCGCAGCGCGCATGAACTCCCAGAAGTACGCAAGAACGCATGCAGGAACAATGCAGGATGACGATTAATATAAAGGGGGGACGATTCAACAAATAGCTTCTTTGATTTTTAATCGATTGTTCAACGGGAGGAGGACGATTAAAACATGTGCCTATTACACGCATCGGGAGCTCAACCGAAGGCCACAGTGGCAAGGTCCGCACGTCGATATGCACAGCTGCACATAATTGGATCTTGCAACTCCTTATCCTCCATCTGCTCTTACAGCTCGTGGCAACCACAGATCCGACCCGCTCGTCGTTGCAACTGCATCCCGCTGCTGTTGCCCCCGCTCCCTTCTCCTTGACCCCCTCCCTCCTAACCCTCCGCTGCGGCTCCGTCCGGCCCGTCGGCTGTCCGGGCGCGCGCCCGAGGACGGCAGGGGGGGAACGATTAAAAAAATAGTTTCCCAGCCCGCGGCCCGTTTTTTCTAATCATCCTCCGGGGCGCCGCCGACGCAACGCGACCCCCGGTCATTTATGAATCGTCACCCTGCATTATGCCAGACAGAGACAGAGAAAGAAACATACATAGGGGTGTGAAGAAGGGACATACGTGTTCAGTAACAGCAGCAACGCCGAGTGCTACATACGCGGGGAAGATCAGCGCCATGCGCTCGCTCTATAGCAGAACATCGCGCCGCGCTGAGCGAGGAAAGCGCGGGGGTTGGCATCGCAGCCGCAGCTGACGATGGGAGGTCACGCGGACAAAGAAACAGCGCCATGCGCTGCGTGACGGGACAGCGCCGCGCGCTATGGGAACCACTGCCATCTTGGATGTGAGTACTTGACGCTACATGCATTTCTCGTTGCGACTTTCCTGGAACCCACGAAAGGGTCGCATGTTGCGCACTTCGCATCCCCCCAGCGAGCCGCGGGGTCCCAACTGGATCCCCGTACAATTCCACTCCGCGCGACCTCCCAGGAGCCAATGAAAGCGGCGACACTTGAGCACTGCGCAAGCCCCCAGGAAGCCGCTCGGTCCCGACTGGATCTCCCGTTCAACTCCGCTCCGCGCGACCTCCCACACACACACACACACACACAAAGACGCGCCTGGACAGCGCATCGGCAAGAATGGCAGGGTGAAACACATGTGCAACACAACGCTTCGAATAATTAACGTGCAAAGCGCGCCCCTGCGGTGCCTCGGAGAACGTACGCTGAGTGCTTTGGCCCGGCGTAGCGCGGGGGTCTGCTACAGTGCGCGGGGGAAGGAGAAGGGAGGAAGAGAAGCAGGGGCAGGAAGGGGAGGGGAAGCGGGAGCACGAGCAGAATCACGATGCACAACAATAGTCTGCAACGGCTGCGTGCCATTGCCCTGGCGTTCCACGCAGTAAGTCTTGCAGTCTGCCCGGGTGTTTTTTTGCAACGGCTAGGGCTTGGGCATGCATGTAGGCATGTAGGCGTTCCACTGTAAACGCGGGCGCTCTCTGAGGCGCGGCGTGCCCCCAATCCTGGGCAAGACGTTGAGAACTTCGCAGCCCCCCAGGGAGCCGCGAGGTCCCAACTGGGTCCCCGTGGAATTCCACTCCGCGCGACCTTCCAGGAGCCCACGAAAGCGGCGACAGTTGCGCACTTCGCAGCTCCTACGGCAGCCGCGAGGTCCCAACTCGGTCTGCGTACCACTCCTCTCCGCTGGACCTCCCTGGAGCCCACGAAAGTGGCGACGATTGCGCACTTCGCAGCCACGCAGGGAGCCGCGAGGTCCCAACTGGATCCCCGTACAATTCCACCTCGCGCGACCTCCCAGGAGCCCACAAAAGCGGCGAGCGGCGGCGTCAGACCAATAACAGGAAGCCCGTGCGTAGGATTCATATTGCGAAAACAACTAAAAAGTCCCCTTCTCGTCTCCCCGCTGTCTGGGACAGCGTCGCGATGAGGGCTTGGGCCAGTCAACATCTCAACTACGTTTCGGGGTGGGTCGGACCGGATTCGGGGTGCGAACTATACACGTGGGAATCGGTGTTCCTCCTACTCATCCTGCCTCCCTCGTTGTCGTCCTCCTCCTCATCCCCTCAATCTCCTCCTCAGACTCCTCCCTCAACTCCTCCCTCAACTCTCCCTCCCCCACAACCTCATCGTTCTTCTCGATCTTCCAACTGATCCTTCCATCTACTCCTTCTCCTTCTCCTCCTCCTCCTCATCATCATCATCAGCATCATCATCATCAGCATCATCAGCAGCATCATCATCTTCATCATCAGCATCGTCATCATCGTCATAATCAGTATCAGCATTGTCATCATCTGTCCCTCTCCTCCTCCTCCTCCTCCTCCTCAATATGATCCCGTCCTCCTCCTCACCATCCTCAGCATCATCGTCCTCTGCCTCCCTAGGCTCTGATCGCGGGACCCGATCGTCAAGAGCAAGCGAGCGTTGCGGTGTGCGCCTCTTGCGCTTCTCAAGCGGGATTAGCCGCAGACTCAGCACGATCGGACTGCTCGCGGCACTTCTCGGGGCACCAGGACTCCAGAAGCAAGACAGGGGGCAAGGCGGCAACGAGGGGAGCCGACAAGCCGAGGAGGGAGGGGAGCCATGAGATGCCATGTTTTCGAGGCGCGCGAGGTCTGCACCCTCCCCCTCCCTGCGATGAGCCCCGTCCCTCACCTGCAGCGTGTCCCGACCAAAGTTGCGAGTCGAATCCGAGGAGCCCACGACACGCCCGCCCGAGACCACGCCCCGCAGGGCCCACCCGACCCGACCCACCCTTTAGGGTCGTCGGCTCAGTTGTCGCCCTCATAGTCGTCGTCGTTGTCGCCCTCCTCGTCGCCGTCCTCCTCGTCGCGGGCGTCGTCGACGCCCTCGTCGTCGTCACCCTTGTCGTCGCCGACCTCGTCTTCGTCGTCGTCGTCGCCCTCGTCGAGGTTGCCGGTGTCGTGGTCGTTGCACACGTCGTCGTCGTCGTCGTCGTCGTCGTCGTCGTCGTCGTCGTCGCCGTTGCCCTCGTCGTCACACAAGCGCGAATCCCCTACTGGGAGAATGTCCCAGCCAACCTGGCCAGCCCGCCCGTTCAGGGCCCGCCCGCCCGGCGCGCCCTGGCGAGGGCGCGCCCGCCCGCTCCCGCCCGTCATCAGGGCCCGCCCGCCCGACCCGCCCGTCTCGGTGGTTGACGCTGCCGCACTCGTCGTCGTCCACGTCGTCGTCCTCCTCCTCGTCGTCGTCCTCTTCGCCGTCGTCGACCTCGGTCGCGTCGATGTCGTCGTCGTGGTCGGCGTCGTCCGTCGTCGTCGCCGTCGTCGCCGTCGTCGCCGCCCTCGTGGACGCGCCGCTGGATGAATTGCGCACTACTTGAATTTCCCGCCCCGCCCGGCCCGGTCCGCCCGCCCATCAGGGTTCGCCCGCCCGATCCGCCCGTCTGGGTTCGCCCGACCCGCCGGTCTGGGTTCGCCCGACCCGCCCGTCTGGGTTCGCCAGCCCGTCGCAGCCCGTCGCCAACCAGCCGAATTTCAAGCCAACCAGTCGACCAGTAGAACGGCAAACAACCCAACCAGCCAGCCAACAAGCCAGCCAATCAACCAACCAGCCGACCAGGCAGCCAACAAGCCAGCCAGGCAGCCAACCAACCAACCAGCCAACCAGCGAACGAACCAATCAACGAGCCAACCACACGAAGGGACCCAGATTGATTCCCCTCGCATGTTTGGGAAGATGTCTCCCGCGGCGGGCCCTACGGAAATTCCGACCCCTTAGACGAACCATCCCCTGAACGAAAGTCCATCCCCTTAGACGAACCATCGGCCCAACAAAGATCGATTTCTCCGACCCCTTAGACGAACCATCCCCTTGACCCTGAAACGCAGAATGTTCTCAACCCGTCTCCCGAGGAGGAAGGGCGGACGAGGGAGGACTGAGGATCGACCCCCCCTCGCCCCCTCCGACTCTCCCCTGGGGCCACTCTCTGCGATTTGGCGCCGCGGCGCCAGGCGCGGGTCCACAGAGGGCGACCCCTGCGGCTCCCGCCGCAGCCCGCGGCCCGAGATCTCCGGCAGCAGCATCGCCTGGGACGGCCACGACGACAACGCGAGGATCGTTCCCGGCAAAGGTCTGGTCGGGGCGCACCCCACGAGATGCCTAGAGGACGACAACGACGAGGAGGAGGACGACGACAATGACGGCGAGGACGATGACGACGACGAAGACGACGACAACGACAACGACGACGAGAACGACGACGACGACGACGACGACGACGACGACGACGACGACGACGACGACGACGTCGACGACGACGACTCGACGATGACGGTGGCGGCGACGAGGAGGGCGACGACCGACGACGGCCACGAAGATGACGACAACGACGACGGACGGACGACGACGACGGGGACCGACGACGACGAAGACGACGACGATAACGACGACGACGACGAGGACGGCGACGACGATTGCGACGACGATTGCGACGACGACGACGACAGCGATGACGACAACCATGGCGACGGCGATCGGCAACGACAACGACGAGGACGTCGTCGACGGCGATCGACTTCAAATTTGAAGATTTCGACTTTTGGAGGGCCACCTGGGGTTCCCTCGACTGGATTCGCCTCGTGGCTCTAGGCGAAAAGCACCCCTGACCAGGCCCAGAACCGATT
This sequence comes from Prorocentrum cordatum, assembly GCA_963575745.1. Lineage (NCBI taxonomy): Eukaryota > Dinophyceae > Prorocentrales > Prorocentraceae > Prorocentrum > Prorocentrum cordatum. Next base: position 125,426 of record CAUYUJ010015185.1, on the reverse strand, counting down.
ATCCAGGACAAAAAAACGGTTGACAGCGAAAAGGCAGACGACAGGCGACGACGACGGACGACGGACGACGACGACGACAACGACGACGGCGACAACGGCGACGACGACGACGACGACCACCACCACCGCCACCACAGCCACAACGACGACAGCGACAACGGCGACGACGACAGAGACGACGTCGACTGTCGTCGACGACGACGCCGACGACGGCGACGGCGACGGCGACGGCGACGGCGACGGCAACGGCGACGGCGACGGACGACGGACGACGGACGACGGACGACGGACGACGAACGACGGACGACGACGACGGCGACGGCGACGGCGACGGCGACGGCGACGGCGACGGCGACGGCGACGGCGACGGCGACGGCGACGGCAACGGCGACGGCGACGGCAACAACGACGGCGACAGCGACGACGACGACGACGAGGACGACGACGGCGACGAAAGCGACGGCGACCGATGAGGAGGACGACGACGACCACCACCACCACCACCACCACCACGACGACGACGACGACGACGACGACGACGACGACGACGACGACGACGACGACGACGACGAGTGGGAGAGCGACAACCGCAACGGCGACGGCGGCGGCGGGCAACAGCCAGCGGAAGGGGAGCATCGCCGTGCTGGTACCACGGGCGCGGGCGCAGCCATGCCGGGTGCCCCCGCTGGCGCCCCGCTGGGCAGGGGCCCCCCCGGCCGCCCGCAGCGGCCACTGCGTGGGGTGGGGGCCAGGCAAGGCGAGGGGAGGCGCAGGAGGGGGGGGGAAGGGCGGGAGATGGGCGAAAGAGGGGGGGGAGTTACAGAGAGGAAGGGCCAGCGCGTGGCCCGAAAGAGAAATCGCTGCCCGCACCCTTCGGGTGGACCGGCGCTCTGCCCCGACAGGAATGGATCGGTTGCGCCAGCCTCTGCCGCAATCGCTGTGAAATTGCCTTCGCACCATGGAGGAAGCCATGGGGAAATGGAGGGAGGAAAAAGAGGAAGGGACGAGAAGGAGGGGGGGAGGGGGGTTGGGGATGGCAGCGATTAGTCGGGGGGGCCCGAAAAGTTCCTTTCAAGGTTTCGCGGCGGGTTTCCTGGGGCTCAAGGCTCCGCATTCCCTCGGCAACGAAGGGCCTCCTGGACTTTGGGTTTGAAGCTTCGATTTCTCCCACGTCCGCCCTGGAAACCCAGCGCATTTAGCAGAGGGGGGTCCCTCCAGACATCCCCCGCGCCGCGCCTTCGCTGGGGGTTACTGCAGTTACGGTCTGGCAAGCTGAAAGGATGGACGGGTGAGGAGGCTGGAGGGGAGGAGAAAGAGGAGGAGCGAACGTCGCCTGAGGGGGCGAATCCGTCTGAAGGCCGAACTACGGCGCGCCAGCTCCGCCCGAGAGGTCAGCGGGCAGATTCAGAGCGTGGCGGGCGGCAGCAACGGCGGTCGCTAGCTTCTGGTACGACATCGGCAGGACATCGTCCTTGGTGAGGTGGTAGACACGCGTCGCGACGCTGAGCCTCGCGACGCTGTTGGGGATGCCGTTCTCGCCGTCGGAGGGGTCGTTGAGCTTGGGAAGTCCAGGCCTCGTCAGCGAATGAGCGCTCAGTTGGCCTCGGGGTTTGGCCAGCTGGTGCCACATGCGGCCGCAGATGGCGCAGTGCTGGATGGCGTCTTGGCCGTCGGGGAGGGGGCGCCCGAAGTGGCAGGAGCGCATGTTTGGGATCACGTGCATCCTGTGCGAGGTTGTCCATGCACCCGCAAGCACCTTCAGCGCGCCCCACAACCTGGCAGGCGGAAGGGTCGCCAAGTGGGAGCGTAGGCGTATCCATCGTGCAGGTAGATAGATCATCAGGAACTTTTTCAGCATGTAGAAGGTCTGGTTGAGCGTCGGGGCCTTCAGGTAGGACTTCGTCTTCAATGTCATCATCGTCGCGGTGGGGGTCCTCGGGGTTGGCGTCGGGCTCGATGAGGGGAAGGATGTGGCTGATCCAGCGGCGACGGGCACGATGTTGGCCGGCTTCATATGTGAGCAATGATGAGCGAGGGGATCGACTGCGAGGAGAATCGCGGGGTTGGTCATTGTGTGAAAGACGGCGTTCGAGTAGAAATCGTCCCATGCCGCTGTTGTCCCACGACTGTATGCACATGTTGACTGCGATGCGGTGGCGCTGGATGTCCGTGGTGCACAGCGGCAGGAACAGGTCGGTGCCGAGGAGCTCGCACAGATAGGTGGTGCACCACTGCATCCAATCGCCACGGTTGTTGATGCTGAGGTCGTCCAGCAGGATGTTGGGGAGCCAGTGGGCGACCCAAGCACGGGCGCGGTTCATCCGTCGGTCTTGCGCTCGTTCAGCTTCACGTCGGGGTCCGTCAGGTGGTTCGCCCGCGTGCTGTCGGTTTGAGTCAAGGTGTGGGAACCAGGCTATCAGTCGGCGCTTGATCGTGTTGGGCATGGTGTCTACGTACAGCTGTTCGTTGAGGGACTTCAGGTAGGCTGACTGCGGGGTGATCTTGGCGGGCGGGTGGTGTCGGCGCAAAGCGGGGTGAGGGGCAGACTGAAGGACTTGGCGTTGGAGAAGGGCTGTAGTCCTGCTCTGGCAGCACGCTTGTGGCAGGCGATCATGGCGGCACGTGCACGCGGTCGTGGCCCAGCTGTGCGTGTGAGGCGCTCGAGGTGAGAACCTTTGACGTCCGTAAAGAAAGTGGCGTTGGTGGCGCCTTCGAGGCGTTGGACAATGGCGGTCTTGATATCCCAACTCTCGTTGCTCCAGACTCCTTGCGTGGCGGTGACGAGGGGAAGTTGGTCATAGGCTGTGTCGCATTGTAATCGGTGGGCAAGTTGCCATCCTGTGACCGCGGTGGTCGCCGTGCGCCAGAGGGTGGCGGATAGGTAGTTCTCAATGCCGATCGGAACTTCCACGTTTGTCCAGAGCGCCATCGCCAGAACATCAGACTTCGCGAGGCTGGACGGGCCGACTCGCAGCAACTTGTTGATGGCCTGCAGCTCCTTCTGCAGGATACCTTCAGGGGGCTCGAAGAGCTGGCCGACGTACCCCAGGCAGGTGACAGCGGCGACGTTGTAAAGCTTTATGAACTGTTGTAGCGGTGCATGCGAGGCTGCGAGCTTCTCAACGCGGTCCCACCACTTGACAGAGGGCCCGCGCCACTGATCCTCAAGCGCCGCACCTGGACCAACGAAAAAGCCGAGGCAACGTGTCATAGGCTCGATCTTGGAGTTGGACCACGGGGCGTGGGCGTTCGCGAGGGTGTGGCGCATCTCGGCGATGATGTCTTGTGTGGGGAGCGCCCAAGTAGGGACGACGATGCATTTCTTTGCTTGAAGTCGGAGGCCTGCAAGTACTTCGGCAGCGACCATGTGCGGGGCGAGCAGGGAGATGTCGGCCAGTCTGGCTAGAATGATGCCAAGGTCACCGGCGCAGGCGCTGACAAGCCCGCGCTGGATCTCGCGGCACTCGCGGCTGAGGGCGATAATGACGGGGTCGAAGACGAGTGCCCAGATGGCGCCGCTCAGAGGGCAGCCTTGCGCAACGCCCGATGCCGCAATCAGCAGGGGGCGACGTTCTCCTCCCGGGTCAAGGAACGACACGGGCCAGAAGTAGCAGGCCTTGAGCAGGCGCAGCATGCGGCCGTGGATGCCCCAACGCTCGATGACGTTCCACAGCCACTGAAGGCCAAGGCTGGGGAATGCGGCTGCGATGTCCATGCTGGCGGAAACGGGCATGTCAGTTGATGCAGTGGGGGATAGGCTGTGTCTGCGCGCAGCTGCGTCCACGGTGACTACATCGTTCAGGAACTGGCGGCCTGATACGAAGCCCTGCTGCTCAGGCGAGGTCAGGGCGGCGAGGGGGTGAAGCTGGCGGTTGGCGGCGGACGCTAGCAACTTCACGTCGGTGTTCTTCGTAGAGAGCGGCCGTAAGCACTCTGGGGCACGCGCGCTCTGCGTTGCCTGTGGGTTCGTCACCTTTCGGCAACATGGCCATGAGAGAAAAGTTGAGGTCGTGCGGGATGCTATTGTTGGCGGCTATGTCATGGCCGACGTCGGCCAGGATGTCGAAGCTGTCGGGGGTGCGAAGCCAGGCGCGGTATGGTAGTCCGTCTGGGCCTGGTGCAGAATCACCTGCAAGGCGGGCGGCCGTCTTGAGATCCTAAGCGCCAGGGATGGGAAGTTCAGCTCGTGGGCGTCGAGGGAAAACCGAGTCGAGGTAGTTTGTGAGCAGGGTTTCGTCAACATGCTTCCCGGCGAACACGGGGGCCCAGCGACGCATGATGGTCTGGTGCATGGTGGCGGGATCGGTGACGATGTTCGACGAGTTGCCGGTGATGATCTTGATGCCTGTGAGCACGAGGCGCTTGGCGAAGGGCTTCCATAGTTCGTCTCGGTAGCCTTCTCGCTTGGCGCGCTGGCGCCACTTCTGGCCGAGTGGGAAGTTGTTGACTGCAAAGGCGGCGCGAGACCGAGCAGACGCGATGGCTTTGCGTTCGTTGCTGAGGCTGGCGTGCGTGATGTCTGCGGCCCTGGTGAACGTCGGCATGTCGTTGACGCTGACAGTGTTTCCGATGACCTTCAAGTGAAGGCGTCCGATGTCGGTGTGCTCGATAAGCGAGTTAGCGAGCGGGACGTTCTGATACCATATAGCCCGTGCGATGCTGCGAAGAGTCATGGCGCGTGTCTCCTTGGATACGATTCCAGGCTGCGATGGCAGCTCATCTGCGGGGAGCTTGGTCAGCGTGTCGCGGGCGTGGGCGGCGGCGACCTGCGTCGCGGCCTTGAGCGAGCGCCATTTTGCAATCGGGGTCATGTTGGTCATGTCTATGTTGGCAAGAATCTTGGTGATGTGATGCTTATAGTGAGGAGTGTCAAATATGTACGCGGGGATGCCTCGCTCCGTGGCGACCTTGGGCTTGCGGAGGCGGATGCGGACGTGCATGATCTCGCGGTCACTTATCATCGGGCCGCGGGGGTTCTCGAGCGGGGAGTCGTCGGCTATGTAGATGGTCTCCATGAGGGGCATGAGATGGCTGGGGAGGTTGATGAAGCATCGGTCGATGGTGGATTCGCTCATGTTCCCTTCAGCTCTGCGGGTAGTTGAGGGGGAAGTGATCTCGATCATGTCGCGGAAGAGTGATCGCCAGAATACAGGTTGGCATTGGTACCTGTGCGCGGCGGTGGCGTCAGAGTCGGCGGGGGCATTTGGCGACTTCGGCGGGAATTCGGCCACGTTGAAATCGCCCACGACCATGAAGAGGCGATGTTGTGGTTGTTCGTCGGCATGTTGTCGGAGTGCTTGCCACTGGCCTCGAAGATAAAGTCGAGCTGCTGCGGTGAGGCCGCAGTTGTGGATGTTGAGGGCGGCGACTTCGAACTGGAGGCTGGCATCCGTGACCCGAAGCCAGGCGGCACGGCCATTAATGACGACCTCAAACCTGATGCGAGGACGCAGCGCAGGGGTGAGTATTTGTTCGCCTTTTTCGTGCGGGACGAGGAAGCCCACGCCGCCTGCGTTGGTGACGGGGAAGTTGTCGGCCATGACGGGGGAGTGGAACGGCTTGCACAGGTGCTGGGTCGAGTTGGCTAGGAGGGACGGGTCGTCGATCGCACCGTGCGTCCCCTGGAAGGCGAGTAGTGCTCCTTGGCGAAGATATGGCAGGATCAGGCGGCGTTTGTCTTCACGGCGTTGGTCTGATTGTCCGAGTAGAGCTTGCGTGTTCCAGAATGCCACGTTGAGGCCCTCCTGCTGGGTTTGAGGAGCCATGGGCTCCAGCGATGGCTAAAGCCACTGCGCGGCTGTGAGGGCGTCTGCGAAGTTGGAGGCGAACTCTGCGTTGATCTGCCGCTGCTTGGCTTCGTCGAAGCCGCAAGTGATGGCGGCACTGGACCGCTGAATGCGGGTAGGGGCGTCAGCGTTGGCTCCGACGAGCAGGCGGGCCAAGGCTTCACCACGGTGGCTAACATAACCAAGAGTCCGATGAGTGCGAATGTCAGAGTCGGGCACGGCATTCTGCATGATCTTCGATAATCTCTTGATCTGCACTTCTGTTCGCACGGCTTTCGGACTTCTGTCGGCGGAGACATAGAGAGGAGCAGGAAGACCATTGCTCCGAAGTATACTGAAAGTGCGCCATTCCTTTCCATTGCGGAGAGCTCCGTGGAGTCGTTGGGCTCGGGGTTCGGCAACGACGGCACCTCCGCCGACCTGGAACGAGTGGCGCTTGGCGCGGCCGACGGCGTTGAAGATGATGCGGCTCTTGTCAATGCCAGCGGCGGTGAACCAGTCGGCAAGGCTCTTCTCGAGCTCGGGTTGGTTGAACTCCTGCGGGCTGCTGCACCAGAATGTCGTTGGGTCGGGATCGCGGTCCCACGTGCCAAGGCCGTCCAGGTTGAGGGCGGGCGCACGTGCTTCTGCAGCTGTGACGATGGCGTCGAGTCTGGCGACGGCGGCTTTGAGGTCGATGTTCTCTTTCTCCAGGGAGGTGGTGCGCTGCTTGACTTCGGTGATGTTGCGTTCCGTGGCCTCGTGTCGCCGGCTGAGGTCGGCTGTGATCTTCGTGATGCTGTCGAGGAAGTCGTGACTAGCTTTGGCTGTGACGGCTCGAGCGGCGGCTTCGAACTCGGCGCTGGCGTCGGCAATCTGGGCGGCCATGGTCTCCTCCAGCTGCTTGCGGACGTGGGCGGGCAGATTGTGCACGGCGAGTTTGTCGCCGAGAAGAGCAGCTCCTTCGCGCCGCGGGTCTTGTTGGCGTTTGCCGCCCACGTCTCCGTGGGCACCTTCGACGGCAACAGGTGCTGGTACGCCTTTGCCTCCCATGCTAGCTGCCTGCGAGAGATGAGGCCCGCGCCGGCCTCTGTCGATCGCGCGTGGAGGCAGCAACTGGCGACAACTGTGCCGAATACGAAGCTCGACCGCCCGGGCAGGTGGAAGGCGGGGTTATGAAAGCGGGTCCTGAGCTGTCCCTGGACCAAGGGTCTCCGTGCTCTGCCACGGGGCGGAAACATCTTGAGCCAAAATGGCTACGGGGGAGGAAGAGGAGGAGGAGGAGGAGGCGGAGGAGGAGGATGAGCAGGATTGCGGGCACCCTGGGGGGGCGCGGGCAAGTTCCGGCGCGCGCCACCGAGCACAAGCACAGGCGACGAGCGAGAACAGGGTGGCAAACATTGTGTGAATAGCCCTGCCCTCCACCTGCTCCCTTGCTGTTTATCCCCTTCTCAACCCGCTATCGAGTTACCGCGCGACAAGGGCGCGGGCGGCAGACAGCGCTGCAGCGACAGCGCTCGGCGCGCGGGGCGATGATTGCACATGAGAAAGGCCAGCGTGACACGGGGATTGGTCTCGCGCTAAGACAACTCGCTCGGCGCAGGCGGATATGCAGCAGCGGGGCCCCAGCCCCAGTAAGTTCAAGCATTGAGGAGCGGAGGGGAGCCAGGGGGCCAGAAGAGGCTCAAAAGGCGAGGACAGGGGAGGTAGCGGGGGAATGATTCTAGCTAGCCGGGGCAGCCGAAAAGACAACTGCGCGGCTCAAGCACGTGCATGCGAGCGGAGGTTGTCCATCCTGCGTCCAGTGCTATGAAAATCGCCCAGCGCCAACTCGATCCGACGGCGCGGAGCTCAGCGGAGAGCGACGCCCAGCGCTCTGCGCGGCGATCGGGATCGACTTGGATTCACCACGACACGATGATTTCGTGAGAGTGACAAGAAACGGCGAGGCAAATGCAGACTGGCGAAGCGAAGCTGCAAACGCGCGCTGGAAGTGAGGACGGCGCGGGGGCCCCGCAGAGCAGGCGGCCCCATTCTCCTCCAGCGCGGCTGCGTGGGCAGCGCGCAACAGCACCGGTCTGGCAATGGCGGTGCGCCTGGCATCGCGGAGCTGAGCATAGAACTGCACGATCGCCTGAGGCTGCACCCGGAAGCTCGGAAACCGCGAGCCTTCCGTCCGGCGATGGAAGATGTGAACCGTGCTTTCGTCCCACGCGGTTTCGCGGAGCCGATCGACATGGGGCCCCCGCGTGCCTGACAGAGTGCGAGACGCGGAGTGGGCAGCGGCGGCAACCGACATTGCCTGCAGCGAACGCGGGACTGGCGGCGGCGCCCAGTCCGCCATCGCAAGGACGTCGACCTTGCGAAAGGTATTAGGGGGCAGACTGAGCTCCTTGTGGAAAACGTCGTTCTCGCGGTGAGCGATAGAAGCAATGGAAGCAGGCGCGGGGCAGAACTGGGCCACATAGCTTAAAGTAGAGAGCGCAAAGGTGTTGCATAATCGGACTGTGGCTTCGCTGCCAGACTGCACGAGCGGAGGCAAATCCGAGCGCTGCCGCCATTCCTTTCCAGGAGCGCGCCATTGATCGGCCAGGGAGGCCGCGGGTCCGAGGAAGGTCCCGAGGTATTTGGCACGCACCGCAATCGAGACCCCGCGCCACAACGGCGAAAATTCGAAAAGCAAGGCCTGGGTTTGGGCAATGGTGGCAGGAGGCAGAGGCGCCCAGAGAGGGACGACAACACACTTGCGCGGCTTCCATGACAGCAAGGCAAGGCGAGCTGCGGCGTCAAAGGGCTCAGTCACTCTGCTCACGAGGCCGGGCCGCACAGGATGCCCAGGTCGTCCGCACAAGCGCCCAGGTAGTTGGAAAGCGGGTCGTTGCCGAGATTCGCCGTATCAGTGGCCTGCGCGAGGTGGCGGGTGATCGGGTCCATCGCGATCACCCATGCAGACCCGCTCACTGGGCAGCCCTGGGCGACTTCAGATTCGATCGCGAACGTGGCGCGGCGCGCGCCGTCAACCCAGACCGAGGAGGCGGGCGCGTAGCACATGGCCGCGGAGAGATCCACGCTGCCGCCATGCGACGGGATGGCCGCCGCGCAGTCGAAGCTGACGAAGCTGGGGTGGAGCTCATCAACGTTCTCGGAGCGGCCGACGCGGCGCATCTCGACGTCCAGGCGCACGACGTGCCGGATGAAGTTCCCGCCCATGACGAAGACCTACTGTGCCGTGTGCGTGCGCTCGGCGACGTGCTGCTTGATCGCGTTGTTGGCAGCTCCTGCGATGACTTTGATGTCGGTGTTCTTCAGCGAGAGTGAGTGGACCTGTGTCTTCAGGAAGTCGCCTGCGGTGACCTCGCCCAAGAGGTTGTCGCCCGTCGGCAGGAAGGCGAAGTCCGAGTCGTCCAAGTCACGCGGGATCGGGTTGCCCGAGCAGCGGTAGCTGGCCAGGTCCTCAAGGACGTCCAGGGAATGGTCGCGGTTGTCCCAGACTTGCACGGCAAGCAGTCGGGCCCGGGAGCCGGTGGAGACGCGCGCTTCAGGGAGGCCTGCAGCTGGCGCGTGGAGGGCGGCTTGACGTCCAGCGTGCGGCCCCGCGGCACGTGCTCGTCGACGCACGCGCGCGCGGCGTTGGCGTCGACCGTCTTGCGGGCGAAGACGGGGCGCCAGTGGGCGCGCAGGGCGTCGACCATTGCGCCGCTCGCTCTCCCCGGCGGCGGCAGCGGGGCCTTCGAGGCCTGTGATCTTGATCACTTGGAGGACGAGTCGACGCTTCCACGGGGCCAAGAGGAGGGCTCGCTTCTGGAAGACCCGAAGGGCCTGCTAGAGTTTCTCAGGAGGGAGGACATCGGGATGGCTCGGCGGGAGCCTAGCTGCTTGCTGCACCAGAGAGCGCTGGCGCGCCTCGAAGTCGCGGTGCAGGGCGGACGCGAGGCTCGCGAACTGGGCGTCGTCCGTGAGCTTGATGATCGTGGAGCTGATGTCAGGAAAGCGCTTGCCCAGGTCCGCGGCGGCGCGAAGTCGCCGCGCAAGTCGGACATCTCGTCGCCAGATCGCGCGCGAGCTCGCGCGCATGGTGGTGACCCCGCGACGTCGCCAGAGCTGTTTCGCGATGTCGCCAGAGCTGATGCCCGTACCACGCGAGCGCCGGCGGTTCTCGATGGATTTGCGCTGCGTAGAGGCGGCGTATATGAGCTTCCGGGAAAGGGTGGCGTAGCTCGGGCCGCGGAACACAGCTGGCGGCACCGCTTGTCCCGCAGGAGGCATTCTCGGAGTGCTGCCAATCGAGAAGGAGATGATGGCGTGGTCGCTAAGGCACTTGTCCGACATGATGGCGGCGCCAAGCAAGATGTGGACGGCCATGGAGAGCTCCTGCGTCGCGTGCGAAGGGAGGCCGATGAAGACGCGGTCGATGGAGGAGGCGGCGCAGTCCGCCTGGTTGAAGCGCGCGGGCAGCTCTGCCTCCACCTCGAGAACGGAGTCGAAGAGGGCCTTCCAGAACGACGGCTGCTGGCGGTTGTTGATGTCAAAAAAAAACCGAATGCTGCGCCTGGGGCTGGCAGAAGCGTTTCGGTGGTCGGCTGGCCTTGTCGAAGTCCCCCATAGCGACAAAGGCGCGGGCCCTGTCACGATCCTGCGCCTGCATCTCATGGTTGTGGATGTCCATGAGGACCAAGGAGTTCATCGTGCGCGGGCTGCTGATGGCGAGCTGCTGCATGGGTCCAGGAACCAGTGGAACGAGTCCAAGGACAGGTAGCTTGTCGGACGAAGTTGTTTCAGCTGCATGGGCATGAACCACGGCGCCAGGATGGCGACGCCGCCCGTCGCGATCTGCTGCCGGCTGGCGTCGGCGGGGAACTCCGAGAAGAAGAGCTTGCACGGGCACGGCTGCGGGTCGAGCCAAGTGCAGAAGGGCATCTCTGAGCCATGGACCTCTTGCAGCAAGACCACATGCTTGTCACGCATGAGCTTGGCGAGGGCAGCCTGTCTGCGCCGGCGGCGGCAGCGCCTGGGGCGCATGAGCGCGCGGGCGTTCCAGCTGACGAAGGTGGATGGGATCGACGCGTCGGCCTCGCGCTACGGGACCCAGGGGTGGCCAGGAACGCCACGCGGCCGACTCGGTGTCCGCGAAAAGGGCCTGGAAGGCGGCGCGAGCGGCTCGGCGGTCGAGGCAGTCGAAGGTAGGGTTCTCCAGCGCCCGCTCGGCCCCTTCGAGGATGGCGGGGTCGGACTGGCCCTTGACGTCGAGACGCACCAGCAGCACGGCGTCGTTGTGGACCTCGCCCTTAGCGCGGAGCGCGCGCCACTGCAGGCGTGGCAACTGCTGCGCGAGGAGCTTATGCAGCTTCCTGCGCTGGATCTCGGAGCGGGTCTGCTTCGGCGACATGTCGGAGTTGATGTGAATGTCGGCCCGCTGGCCGTTCGTGTCGGCGGAGCGGAAGCGCTTCCACTTGCCCGCAGCGTTTGAAGAGCGCGCTGAAGAGCGAGAGCACGCGGGATGGCCACCTCCTTGACGCCCTTGACCTGGAGGATGAAACGTCTGGCAGGCCCGTCACTGTGTTCCACATGGTCGGACTGGAGGCCAGCGTCGGCGAGCCACTCCTGCAGGTCGTTGAAGACGGCGTTGGGCGCGATGAGCCTCTGGGAACCGATGGAGAAGATTGTCGCGTCTGGCGTGAAGCCCCAGTCGGCGAGCCTGGCGAGGTCGGTGATGGGAAGCTGCGCTGCGGCGAGGGCCAACGTGTCGCGCATTTGGTCGATCTGCGTCCACATCTTGCGTTGTTCAGCAGCTTGCCGGTCTTGCTCTCGCTTGGTGTGCGCCGCCTGGCCCAGGAGGCTGTCCACTCACTGTTCGGTCTGAAGAAGTGGTTGCTGCAGAGGCTGGCGGAAGCTCTCGCGCGACTGGTCCAGGAGAAGGTCAGCCTGCTGCTTGAAGGTGTTGGCAGCATGCGATACCAGCTGCTGCATGAGGTCTTGAAGGGCTCGGTCCAGGTCGGCAGGGGGCCCAGGTAGTCGAACGGGAGCGCCGTCAGCAACTAGAGTTGCAGGGACCTGTGCAGCACGTGGGTCGAAAGCAGGGGGGCAAACATTGTGTGAACAGCACTGCCCCACCCTTTCTTGCGATGCGAAGGTGGGGAACATTTCCAGGTCCCGCTCGACGTCGCGCTGCTGTTGCCAGGGGTCGGCTTGATGTAGAGGGTCTGCTTGAGGACCAGGAAGTCCTGCTGAACTGGGCCGTGCGGGTGGTCGACCGGGACGGGCAGCGCGCTGTCGACCAGCGCCCGATGTAGCAGTGAGCGAGAGAGTGTCGGCAACGGCGGCGGCGCAGCGGCGATCTGCGCCTCCACGGCGGCGACGCTGCTGGCAGCGGCTCGTACCGCGGTTCTCGTCATTTGAGCTGGGCATGGTGCGCGTCGCGGGGGGCCAGCCATCTGCAGCGGAGCGGAACCAGCGCGTGACGGCAGAATGTAGAAGATACGAAGGGCCCCCTGCAAGGCCAGAGCGAGAAGCAGGAAAATACGCGGGCTGCTGCAAGCCCCTTGGTGTGGCAGCTCGGGAAAACGAGTTCCTGGTGGGAGCCTACCCCGCGAAGACAGTGGAATGGAAACAATTGTGGCCTTGAGCCAAAATGGCTACGGAGAGGAGGAGGAGCAGGAGAAGGAGGAGGAATAGGAGCAGCAGGAGGGGGAATAGGAAGAGAACAAGGAGGAGGAAGGAGAAGGAAAGGAAATGGGGAGACGGGAGCAAACGGGCGGCCACATACGATCACGCCGTTCGGACGGCGGCCGCGGCCATGTGGAAGCTGCTTGTGGTGCGCTGGCCTGTCGACGCTAGCGGCATCCTCGTCGGTCGAGGTTCGAGGTTCGAGGTTCGAGGGGCACGCATCCCGGGAGAGGTCCGGGGATAGATTTTAGGGGGGGTCGTTGTCGTCGTCGTCGCCGCCGCCGTCGCTGTCGTCAGCGTCGTCGAAGTCGCTGCCGTCGTTGCCGCCGCTGTCGCTGTTGTCGCCGCTGGTCGTCAGTAAACGTGTGGGGGGGTCGTCTGCTGCCGTGGATGTTGTAGACGTGGTCGCGGTCGTGGCAGTGGTCGGGGCAGTGGGGGTGGGCTGGGGCGAGCTACCATGCTGCCACTCTTGTGTTCATGTCTTCCTCGCTCTCTCGCTCGCTCGCTCTCTCTCTCTCTCTCTCTCTCTCTCTTTGTCTCCCTTTCGTGCCACTGCACCGGCCTGCTTTCTCCACCCGCGCGCAGAACGCCTCGTGAAGGTCCGGTGCGTTCACGGGCTCGGGAAACGTAGCCTCACTGGCCTCACAAGACTGGACTTGCAAGCCTGTGCCTACCCTAAGCTCTGTAAAGGCCTCCTCATGAGGCCGAAATCTAAATTGCGCATGGGCCAGGCGGCTCAAGGGTACTGTCCAGGCTGCCCAGACATCCAGCGGCTCGATTTGTTATGAGAGGGGCCCACTGGACCTCCCGATCTCAAATTTTTGACGGCTCCAGGGCCCTGAACCAGCCTCCACTGCCACTGGCCAAAACACACGAAAACAAAGCGCCAGAAAGGAATACTGCGCGCGATGGCACAGCGAACCTGCACGGCGGCGCCGAAGCGGCACACCGAGTGGAGAGGAGGGCGCCTGCGCGCGGCCTCCTCGCCCCGCTCTCGCTCGTCGCTCGTGTGGCGCCTGGGCAGCCCGTGGTGGCGCTAGCCAAAGGCCTGACTGTTGCGGCGCTGGTCGGCGGCAGCGGCGCTCTCGCCGAGGTACCCGCGTGCACGACCCCAGCGGCACCGGGCGCACTAGCCCTCCACGATGGGGCGGGCCTGCACGAGGTGCACCTCTCGCCCGCCGCCGCCCTGGGCAGGCCGGGGGTCTGCTCCTCCTCCTCCTCCTCCTCCTCCTCCTCCTCCTCCTCCTCCTCCTCCTCCTCCTCCTCCTAATCATCATCCTCGTCAGCATCATCTTTGTCATCTTGCTCCTGCTCCTGCTCCTGCTCCTGATTCTGCTTCTGATCCTCCTGCTCCAGCTGCGCCTCCTACTGCTGTCTTCTCCTTCGTTAGTACGAGCCTGGCCGAAAACTTGATTCAATCAACTTTCATTCCAGAACCATCGGGGCCAGCTTTTCGGAAGATTCTGACAACAAACCTGGGCTAATGTCTGCCGGTGACGCTGGAGCGGCGAACGCGCTCAAGAAGCTGAGCCAGCTTCCCAGCAAGTTGGTTAAGAAACGCTGGCCTAGTAGTTCGGGAGGGGTCTTAATCAGATGCTCGACTGTAGTATGCTTCTCCTCCTCCTCCCCCTCCTCAATCTCGTCCACCTCCTGCTGGTCCTTCTCCTTCTCCCCCACCCCCCTCCTGCTCCTGCTTCAGGCCGTAACGACGCGGGTAAATGATCCGCAACCAAGCTGCCCTCCGACGTCTCTCACGCCCTGGCCAGAAGCCCAGGGGAGGGGGAGGGAAAAATGCACCGGCACCCCATTGCTTGCCCGGGGGTGCGAAGGCGTGTGAGATGGTTGATTGTAGCCTTCCCCCTCTCCCGCTCCCCAGTGGCTCAAAATCTCGTTGTAAGGAGGGTGGGCCCTCGGAGCCTCCAGATTCACCCTCCGACGTCTCCAAGATACCCCAGGCTCCGTCCGAGAGGGCTGCAGAAGAGCTCCTGCGCGGCCACCACGCCTCCAATACTCCAATACTGCTCCAAGTGGCCGCGGAGCCTCCCAGGGATACCCGAGAGGCCAGCATCTCCAGAAACGTACAGTCGAGCTGAAATCATGCTCTCTATCGCATGTTCGTTCGTGTCCGACGGGCTTCTGACGCCTCAGAATGGCTCCAAGACCGCTCGAGAGAGCCCGAAGAGGGGCACAGAATCGCTCCAAGTTGGCCCCGAAGGCCCCCCCAAGCGTCCCGCCAAGGTCTAACGAAGCAAAAGTTCGGGCTCCACGCGGGGAAGCCCAATTTAGAACCCCAAGAGGGGCCACTTGGCTCCAAGGAGGCCCATGAGAAACCTCCAAAGATTCCGTGCCACATGGCACGGCCCCTGGAATGATGGGAACATCCGGTCACATGTTCCGCCTTCTCTAGAAGAACATGAAGCAGCATAACTAGTCATGTGGCGCTGCGTCTGGTTCGCTCTGCCAGGGAGGCGGCTGATATCGGTGAGCACTGAAGGGCCCGAGAGCACGGCCCGCAGACAATTGGAGAGGCTGACCGAGGGCCCAAGAAGACAAGCAGGACCCCCATGAACGTTCGGAAATCCGCGCAGAGCTCCAACATTGTATGGCCATGTCGTTGTTGTTCTTCTCCGATTCTCTCCACCGTGGGATGCCAGATGCCCCACGCGTCCAACCGTCGGGACCTGGAGGCCAAGGGCGCCACATGTCACGACAACATAGCCCTTTCAGGGGAGAAACTGCCTCAGGCTACGGCCCTCTTGCTCCCCGCAGGCGGTCCTCCTCCTCCTCCTCCTCCTCCTCCTGCTGCTGCTGCTCCTCCCACTCCCCCCCCTCCTCCCCCTCCTCAAACTCGTGCTGCTGTTGCTCCTCCTCATCCTCATTATCCGGCTTATTGCTCCCCGTGGCGCGGCAATCCTCGAGGACGAGTCCCTCCATGTCCATCGGTACGCCGTAGCCCTGACGATGGGACGATACTAACCGTACATCAAAACTGGGCTAGGACAGGAGGATGGGACAGATGAGGAGAGAAAGACGGAGGATGAGCAGCAACATCAGCAAAACTATATGAACCATGAGGAGGAGCAGAAAGAGGAGGACGGAGGACGAAGGCTGGAGCAGAACGTGCAGCAGCAGGAGGACCAGGAGGAAAACGACGGGGACAAGAACGAGGACAACGGGGGAACAGGACAAGTAGGGAGAGAGAGAGAGAGGAACGTGAGGACAACGACCACGACGAAACGGACGGGAAAATGAACGTCGGTGAATGATTGGCAGAAGAAGGGGCATGAGGAACGCGAGAAAAACTTGCCGCTTGGTCTCCAGGTCGCTGCGGCGTGCTTCCGACCAACGTGATCCCGACGAACACACACGAAGTTCAACACACATTGGCATGGTCTTCTCTGCTTAGCGACGACGACAACCAAGGTCCGCCTCCTCCTCCTCCATCCTCCGCCTCCGCCTCCGCCTCCTCCTCCAGCCGTGTCCGTAGACCAGGCCAAATGTTTCGCATGTGACTTCTTTAGCATGTACGATCCCAGATGTAGAGTTGCGACAATGCGGTTATCGCCTGAGCGCCGCGCACATGCGTCGTACAATTTTCCAGCTGTCACATTGGTGGAGGGCTGGTCTTTTCAAGCTGTTGCTCTGGCCTCAACGCGGCACACATCACTCTTAGAAGTTTACGGGGGCGTCTGCTCGGAGTGACCTCCCACGATTCCCACACCTCCGTCATTCCGCTTCCGAGGGAATCTACGCAGGGACGATCAGACTTGCTTCTCGCCTTCGGTTCACTGACAGGTGACGACAAGTTCTACAAGTGCCACTGCGGAGGGCCAAATTAAAGTTCCGTGGCGACCTGGAACACACCGGAGAGATCGATGGGCGGATTACACATCCAGAATTACCTGCAAAGGTCGCCTCTGCACCTGCGACTGGCCTGTTCACCGGGTTGCTGTCGTTGCGCGTGTTCTCGGCCCAGAGGTGAGTTTTCGTTTTCGACTCTCTCCCACGCAGCGTGCATCACATTGTTCAGTCCTGTGTTGGCACTGTTCGGTGCACGCATGGCCTCTGTAGTCTCTAAGAACTGGGTCCAAAGCCTGCGCGCTCCAAGTCTGGTCATGTGGCTGAAGCTTGCACTTGCCCAGCAACTTCAATCGGAGCGATGGTGTTAGAGGCGCGAGCACCCTGCTCCGCAAGCAAGCTGCCTGGAACTCTCGCCGAGGTGATGCGAGGGCGTTCCGTCAGTTCTGTTTGGCGCCACATTGCCACGGCGACGTTGCCCGTGCCTTCCCCGTCGCAGATTGGCACCACCATGGGCAAGCACGAGATGTCGCTCTGGACCCTGCCGCTGCGCCAACTCTCATTGATAGATAGTGCTCCGTCACGCAGACTGAAGACAGCGAACATGGCTGACCTCACCCCGGGGAGCTCGCGACACCTCTGGCGGGCGCACGACGGCGCGAGCACTTCTGCTCCACGCAGGTTTCAGAGGCTCGACCTCGCCCAGCTGATCGATGCGTCCAACGCTGCGACCTCTGCCGCCGCCGTCCTCCCTAAGACTCGACCAACACGGCGAGACACGCACGGGGGACTTTTGGCAACGAGGCTGCTCAGACCACTGTGGTGGAACGTGCTTATTCCATGCGCTTCTTCGCTTTTTGACGAGCAGGGTCGGGCGACAAGCGCTGCCGCAAGCGCCCCGAAGAGGCGCCCGACTCAGTCGGGCGAGTATGCCTGGCAGGTTTGCCCTGCCACTGTTCTCACGTCATGTGGGACGTCGAGGCCGAGTGTTGTGCCCGGCGCGCGCGTGCTCCCACCTTGGAGAGATCCTGGGCATCGCAGGCTGGAAAGTCGGCAAAGAAGAACACTCCGCCCGATAATCACTTTCACCCGCGCGGCGTGGATCAACGATCGGGATGGGAGGCGACAGTTTTGGTTGTGCGAGACAAGGGTAAACAAGCTGTTATCTCAGGTCTGCCTACACTTCCACTTGTGGCTCCCATGCCAAGCCACAGTGGTGTCGAACGCGCCCAAGCCACAAGTGGTGCCAGGCTGGCTCCTCGTATCAGTAGGGTCGCGGATCTCGTCGGGAGTTGGGGGACTCGCGACACGACATCACGCGGTGCGCTACGCGTCCTCACGCGAGGCGAGAATGCTAGCAGGGAGCACGAAGTCCTCGCTGTCTGGCAGTGGGGGCATATCCCCCCCAGAACTCTGATGCGGCTGGACACCCGAACACTCATCTATCCCAAGCCGTCCCCTCCACGAATCCTACCAGCCCTCTGGGCGCGAGTGGTTTAGTGAGCTTATTCTTCCATATTCCCTCCTCCCCTTCGGGGACGGCTATATCACTGTCCCCTATTGATAGACACCCCCTCCCCCAGGCGACCGGCAGCCCACCAGGACCAATGAGGACCCCCCACACCACTCCTGTCAAAACAATGTTAAATCCACTTTGGGGCAAAATCTGGGGTCATGATCGAGGGGGCCGCGAGCACTTTGCAATGCTTTGTGACAGGGGCGGCGGGAGTGCCCGCATATTGCCTGCTGCGCGCAGGGCCGGCACCCCTGTGAAAAAGTATGATACTGGAGAAAAGCCAAATCAAAGTCTGGTTACGGCTATAGGGCTATGGGGCAATAGGGCTATAGGGCGATGGGGCTATGGGGCTACAGGGCTATGGAAATATAGGGCTATGGGGCTATAGGACTCTGGGGCTATAGAGCTATAGGGCCATAGGGCCATAGGGCCATAGGGCTATAGGGCTGTAGGGCTATAGGACTATGGGGCTATGGGGCTATAGGGTCATTGGGCTATAGGGCTATAGGGGCATAGGGCTATGAGTCTATAGAGCTATGGGGCTATTGGGCTATCGGGCCACAGGGCTATAGGGCTAAAGGGATATAGGACTATGGAGCGATAGGGCTATAGAGCTATGGGCATATAGAGCTACAGGGCTACAGGGCTACAGGGCTATAGGGCTATAGGGCTATGGGGCTATAGGGCTATAGGGCTATAGGGCTATGGGGCTATAGGGCTATAGGGCTATAGAGGGTATAGGGTTGTAGGGCTATAGGGCCATTGGGCTATGGGACTATGGGGCTGTAGGGCTATTGGGCTATAGGGCTATAGGGCTATAGGGCTATAGGGCTATAGGGCCACAGGGCTCTAGGGCTGTAGGGCTATAAAGCTATAGGGCTATAGGGCGATAGGGCTATAGGGCTATAGGGCTATAGGGCTGTAGGGCTATAAGGCATCCGGGCACCCGGGCACCCGGGCACCTGAGCACCCGGGCACCCGGGCACCCGGGCGGGCCGCGGAAATCGGTGGCAAACCTCACCTAACCATATGAATCCGCTAGGACCCCTACAGAGGCAAGCTCTTATGGGGGAGCCAAACGCATTTCGAGGCAAAGTCTGGATCATGCGCGGGCCCCCTGCGATCACTGTGTATTGGTTTTTGACTGGGACGGCGGGGGTGCTGGCATATTGCCTGCTGTGTGCATGCCCACCAGACACTATGATGGCCACTCCGCCCCGATTGCGCACTCGTTTTCGACAAGGGTGGTGGGGGCCGACACGTTTCCCGATGTGTACTGCCACGTGCGCAGGCGCACCTGGCACACTCTAAGCGAGCCCCGAACGTGGCGCACCTGGCGCGGCTGGACCATGTGGCACACCTGGCGCAAGTGGATCACGTGGCGCATCTGGCGCACCAGGCGTGCCTGGCAGGCTTGGGCCACAAGGGGTGCCTGGCGCACCTGACCCATGTGGCGCACCTGCGACGCGTGACGCACCTCGCCCCAGCCTCGCGCACATGAGATCTCTTTTAGCTTCCATTAGCTGCCCATTCAAAGACGACCGCTGAACATGCTGAGGCCCCGGTGCTACTGATGTGTTGGGAGCTCGGGTGGGCGTGAACGAGACAGCTTGCGGTCGGGAAGGGTGTCTTGGCATCCCATGCCCCCTCCCCCTCGCCCCCCTCCCCCTGGGGGGCGCGCTAATCTAGTACGCCCCCTCCTTCGAACGATCTCCCTATAGATGGCCTCAAGATGGCCTCCGAGGCACCCAAGGGTGCCTCAAAGCCGGCCCGAAGAGGTGCCCAGGAGGCCCTAAGAGGCCCCCAAGAGGCCCCCAAGAGGCCCCAAGAGGCTCCCAAGAGGCCCCCAAGGGGCTCAAAGAGGCCCCCCAGAGGCACCCAAGGCGCTCCAAGAGGCCACGGCGAGAAGGCCCACATCCTTGACGTTACTAAGGTGTTGTCCACATTCTGGCCTCCTGGGGGGGGTGCTAATCCCACCAGCCCTCTGGGCGTGAGTGGTTTAGAGCGCTTCCTCTTCACCACCCCCTCCCGCCCTTCGGGGAGGGGTCTATCAATGTTCCACATTAATGTACACCCCCTCCCCCAGGCGACCGGCAGCCAACCGGGAACCATGCTCACACACACCAACCATTCCGGTCAAAAAAAATACAAAACGCAGTCTGCCTCCAAATTCGGAGCATGCGCAAGCAACCCGGTGCGGCCCCCCCCCCACCGTCCCTGGCACAAAACAATATACAGTACACTTTGGGGCAAAGTCTGGAGTCATGTTCGTGAGGCCCGCGAGCGCTTTGTATTGTGTTTTGACAGGGACGGCGGGGTTGTCAGCATATTGCCTGCTGTGCGCAGAGCTACCATCCCTGACAAAACGAAATACAAAATGCACCTCGCGGCTAAATCTGGATCATGCGCGGCCACCCCGCGATCATTGTCAAGTGGTTGTTGACAGGGACGGCGGGGGTGGTGGCGTATGGCCTGCTGTGCGCAGGCCCACCAGACACAATGATGGGCCTTGGTTGTCGACAAGGATGGTGGGGGCCGGCATGTTTCCCGATGTGTGCTGTCACGTGCGCAGGCGCACCTGGCACACTCTGCACGTGTCCCGAACGCGGCGCACCTGGCCTGGCTGGAGTATGCGGCACACCTGGCGTACGCGGAAGCACGTGGCGCATCTGGCGCACCAGGCGTGCCTGGCACGCTCGGGCCCCAGGGGTGCCTGGCGCGCGTGGCGCACCTCGCCCCAGCGTCTCGCACATGGGCTCGGTGTTGCTTCCCAGTAGCTGCCCATCCAAAGACGACCGCTGAACATGCTGAGGCTCGGGTGTTACTTATGTGCTGGGAGGGCGGGTGGGAGTGAGCTGAACGGCTTGCCATCTGGAGGGTGTCTTGACCCCTCCCCCGATCCCCTACCCCTGACTCTGGAAGGAAGGGGCGACGAGGGGTTCGAGCGTCCAAAACGGCCTCAGCGAGAAGGCGAAAACCATTGATGTGACTAAGGTGTTGAACATTACGGCCCCTCCCTTGATCGATCTCTTCCAAGATGGCCCCAATATGGACCCCGAGGCTCCCAAGAGTGCCCCGAGAGGGCCCCGAGAGACGCCCAGGAGGCCCCAAGGGGCCCGCAAGATGCCCCCAACATGCCTCCAAGATGTCCCTAAGAGACTCCATATGAAACCCCAAGAGGCCCTGGCTCCCCTGAGGCACCCAAGACGCTTCAAGAGGCCCACGGGACCGCCACGAGGTCCCTAAGTGGCCCCAAGGGGCCTACAAGAAGACAGACTAAGAAATTTCGAGAGGCATCCAAGAGGCCGCTGGCACTTCTTCTGGTCGCTCTCCTCCTCCTCCTCCTCCTCCTCCTCCTCCTCCTCCTCTTCCTCCACCTGTCCTGTCGCTCTATGTGGACTGTGCCGCCACGGTGGGATGTCTGGCGAACCTTCCTAAGGCGTCCCGCGCGAGGTCGGCCATGGCCCACTGGTGGGCTGAAATCGGGGACCGCCTGGAGGGGATGGACGTGTTCAAAATTCCGTCGCACACTTTAGCCAAGGATGTGCGCGATGGTAGGCTCACTGAGCTGCAGCGTGTTGGGAACTCGGAGGCCGATCGATTAGCCAAAGGAGGAGCTGAGCCATCCCGAATGAGTCACGGAGGTCGACTTCTCGTCACAGGCTGTGCGGATGCTGGTCGACAAGCTGAGCGTAGCGATTGCCATGCAAGACCCACAAGGATTGGAAAGGCTGGGCTACATCCTCCTCGACCCCGTTCCTGGCATCCCTCTTCCTGGGAGCGGCTGCAGGGAGAGGAAGCGGAGGAACGGGGCCCGGGGTTCCCCCGTCCCAGTGCTGGTGGGCCTGGGTCCGTCCAGGGTTGCCCCGAGGTCCCAGTGGAATCAGGCGCGTGGCGCCGGCGTGGCCATCCCACAGAGCAGGGCGACGTCTACGATGCAGGCCGAAGCACCGCTTCACGAATCCATGCTCTTCTGCATCAGGTGCAGCTGTATGGCCCACTCCGGCACCCAGCGGGGGAGCCTCCGCGACGAGTGCCAGCCAGCATCTGAGCAGCGGGGCAAGCGGGATTCTCATCCAAACGAGTTTAGAACAGGCATGCGCCCTGCCCGCAGAAATCCGTCCAAATGGTGTGTGCGTGTGGCCTGTGTTGGAGCCCCCACCCTCGAGGTCAGGGATGAATGGGGGCCCTATTTTGAAGGGGAACTGGGACACACAAATAAATACACACAAATAAAAATATCCCCCTATATTTTCCCATATTTTCTGGGTTTTTGTCTTCCCCCCACTTCCCATATTTTCCCATAGTTTCTGGGGAATCGAAGATTAATTGTGTCTGTGTGTTTCTTTTCCTCCTGATATTTCTCTGCCTAGGCCCAGGGCCTCAAGGCGCCACCCGGGCCTCCCCCCCCCCCCCACGTCCGCGCCGCACAGGGAGGCACCTGCGGCGGACCTGCAGAGCGGCCCGGTGCCGCACGGCCTCACGAGGGACGAGGCAGAGGCTCTGGGCAGGCAGGTGGAGGAGAGACGGAGGAAGGGGGAGGTCGAGGAGGACGAGCCCGACACCCTGCTCCCCGCCTAAGTCGTTCTTTGTTGTTTCCTGTTGCATGCGGACGCTGTCGTACCCTTCACGGTCCTTGGCCTCCTCATGCTCCTCCTTGTTCTCCTGCTCCTCATCGTCATCATCACCCTCATCAGCATCAGCAGCAGCAGCATCAGCATCATCATCATCATCATCATCATCATCATCATCATCATCATCATCAGCAGCAGCAGCAGCAGCATCATCATCATTATCATCATCAGCATCATAATCATAATCAGCATCAGCATCATCATCAGCATCGTCGTCGTCATCGTCATCGTCATCAACATCATCATTATCATCAGCATCACCATCATCATCATCATCATCATCATCATCATCATCATCATCATCATCAGCATCATCATCATCATCATCATCATCATCATCATCATCATCATCATCATCATCATCATCATCATCATAACCAGCATCAGCATCATGATCAGGATCAGCATCATGATCAGCATCATGACCAGCATCAGCATCATCAGCAGCATCAGCACCATCATCATCATCATCATCATCATCATCATCATCAGCAGTGTCAGCATCAGCATCAGCATCAGCATCAGCATCAGCATCAACATCATCATCATCATCATCATCATCATCATCATCATCATCACCATCATCATCATCATCATCATCATCATCATCAGCATCATCATCATCCGCCTTATCCTCCTCCCTCCTCCCCCTTCCCTTCCTCCACCTCCCCCTCCTTCTCCCCATCCTTCTCTTGTTCCTCTCCTTCCTCCTCCTCCTCTTGGGGCCTGACGGGTTCCCAGCCGTTCTTCCGCGGCGTGCTCCCCCTCATGCCTGATCAAAGAAACTCGCCTGGGCATCGTTTCTGGATGGGCTGGTGGGGCTACGCGACGCGTCTAGAACAGTGACAGGGTCATAAAGCACAGAACTTCCATCAGCTAGACGGGTGCAGGGCCCGTGGTTTCCATCATGTGTCTCTCGCCATAGCGCCGCTCGCGTTCGTCTTGACAACTCCCGGCAACTATGCAGATGGAGGCCAGCTCGTTTTGAAGATGGGGCTCTCGCATGGAATTTCCTCGCAACACATTCCCCCACGGGTAAACTGTGCAACAGCTACACGGAGGGAGGGCGGTTCCTATTCCAAGCAGGGCCATCGCTGGGAATTCCTGGACCTTTGAAGCCCCACACTGTCGCACTCCGCACTGCTCGAAGGATGGAAGGCGGTATCCTTCAAAACGGAGCTCCCGGCAGAATTGCGGGCCACTGGGGCGCTAATGTCGAGGGGGCGTGTCACACAGTGGTGGAGGAATGCATGTAGGGACTGACGTGGACTGGACTTGGGACGAGGGGGTGCATTGCAGCATACATGTATGGTTTACTCTGGTCCTACTTTTCACCATCCGTCCTCCTCCTCCTCTAAGATCACAGCTTTGAATTGCTTCAAGTCCTGCCGCCACCCCAAGGGAGGCATGAGGAGCAGGCCTTGTTTCAGCCCCCCCATAACCCTTGATATGTTGATCAGGGAAGCGCAGGCAGCCCTTGGGGAGATACAGTAAGCAAGACAGATATGAACTCAGTCAGAGGCGCTGGTCACCATTCCTCCTTCCTCCCCTCTCTTTTCCCCATCCCACATTTTGCGTGTTCCCGCGCGCACGTCTGCATGCAAGGCTTGCCTCTGCATAAGATCGGCCGGCTGCGCTGGGGCTAGGTCTCACATCCGAATGCTCGGGCGCGCGCCCCGCTGACAGACAGGACCGGACGGGCCGCAGTGAGCTCGACATGGGGACGAACCGCTTGAATGGTCGTCATCAAATCAGTTCCCCGCGCTCCTGCTGTTTTGCGCGCAGGCTGGAGCCCGTCCGCCAGGTCTGAGTACGCGATATTTGCAGAGTGAGTCATGCACGCGACCCCACAAACTATCCTGAAGAGCGAATGCCGCCAGACCAACGACCAGGACACCACGGCTTTCGTCTGTGTGCGATTGGAGGATGTCGGCGGCGAGCGCGGGGGGGAAATGAGAAGGAGAAGGCCTTCTCAGAAGGCTCGGAAGTCCCCTGGCCTTCTGAGAAGTTTTCTAAGCCTTCCCCGAAGACAGAAACAACTTCTCAGAAGGCGCAAGGGCTTCTGAGAAGTCCCGCCGCCTTCTGAGCAGGCCTTCCCTTTCTCATACCCCCCCTCGCTCGTCGCCGAGAATAGGCGGGAATAAGCGAGAGCGGGCACCACCGCGATGGCCCAACGAAGCTGCAGGCGTGCGCGAGGCGCGCCCTGCAAGGACAGAGAACCACAGCAGACGTGCATAAAGAAACCCGTGTCCAGCAGGGCGCGCGGGAACAAGCCTTCGACTTATGTTGCTTCCATCGTACTTGAGGACACATCCCAAAAATAATGTCGAGCACCTGGAAAAGTGTCGAAAGAGTGTCGAAACAGTGTCGAAGCAATGTCGGACGAGTGTCTCCCAGGGCCCGACACGTGAAAGCCATCGAGTTTCGGTACATTTTTGGTGCTCGAAATTCTTTCTGGTGGTCAAGGCTAAAGTATGTTGGAACATCATAACCTTCGACGCCAGAGGCGTCCACCAGACTGGCTGAAGCGGGAAGCACGATGGCGCGGGGCCAGGCCAGGCGACGCGAGGCAAAGCCTTTTTTCCCACAGGCATCAACCAACAAGCTTGCTCCATGAAGCGCGCAGCCAGTGACGTGTGAAACTGAGGAGGCAAACACGGGGGCAGACAGCGGAGAGGAAAGAGTGGGCGCGCAAGAGCGGGTAGCGTGGTTGCCAAAGACGGCTGTCACGTGCGACAGCAAGCCCCCGCGGCAGGGCCGCCCCGGCGAGGCCGACGCGCTGCCAGTGGGCCCCCGCTGGGCCCTGGCAGTTCGTCGCCAGCCCCGCGGACGCGGCCGGCGGGACTGGCGAGGGGGGGGCCCGCCCTCTCCCCTCCAGGGCCTCGGGGCTGCGGGTGCTCGAGTCTTCATGGGCGCCGCCCTGGCCTGCTCGTCCTCCTGCTCCGAAGCTTTGCCCACGACGATCGAGGATCCAGGCGAACGAAGCCGCTTCTCCAACATATTCCCTTCCATCCCCTGTTCCCCCTATCCTCCTTCTCATCCTCCGCCTCCTCCTGCTCCTCCTCGTCCTCCTCCTCCTCCGGCACATGTTGGCTGCATTGCCTGCTTCCGATAGCTGCTGCTGCTGCTGCTGCTGCTGCTGCTGCTGCTGCTGCTGTTGCTGCTTCTCGTCCTCCTTATCCTCCTCCACCTCAGCCTCCTGCTCCGCTTTCTCCTGACCCACCATCCTCCTCCTCCACCTCCATCTCCACCCTCACCTTCTCCTACTCCCCTTTCTCCCGCTGTTCATGTTACTGATGCTCCTGCTGCTCCTGCCACCCCTCCTCCTCCTCCTCCCCTCCTCCTCCTCCTCCTCCTCCTCCTCCTCCTCTTCCTCCTTCTCCTCCTCCTCCTCCTCCTCCTCCTCCTCCTCCTCCTCCTCCTGCCCACCCCCAGGATGATGACGGCGACGACGTTGAAAATCCCAGCGACGATGAAGACATCGACGGCGACGTGGGCGATGACACCGACGCCTTCGGCGACGTCGACGAGGACGACGACAACGACGACGACGACGACGACGTCGACGACGGCGTTGGCTCCGACGGCGACACCGACGGGCGACGGGGGCAGGCCTGCTCGACCTTGGCAGCGACCGCCGCCACGTCCCGACCCAGCCCCTCCAGGAAGGCGAGATCAGTGCTCAGGCGCTCCTGCACTCCGCCCCTCGGCGGCGAGCAGGCGATGGCGGCGACGACAAAGGCGACGACGACGACGACGTGGACGGCGACGAATGAACGACCACACCAGAGAACGGCGACGACGACGACGATGGACGACGACGACGACCATGGACGAGGACGACGACGACGACGACGACGACGACGCCGACGCCCAGGGTGACAAAGACGAGGATGAGGACGAGGGCGAGGACCTTGACGAGGACAAGGACGAGGACGAGGACGACGACGACGACGACGACGCCGACGACGCCGACGACGACGATGGGGACGACGACGACGCCAACGACAACGACGACGACGACGCCGACGACGCCGACGACGACGACGACGACGACGGGCGACGACGACGCCCAGGATGACAAAGACGAAGACGAAGACGAGAACGAGGACGAAGACCTCGACACGGACGACGCCAACGACGCCGACGACGCCGATGACGACGACGACGACGACGACGACGACGACGACGACGACGACGACGACGACGACGACGACGACGACGGTGGCGACGGTCGCGGCAGCGGCGACGCTGGCGACGAAGACATTTGCGACGACGGCGATGGCGGCGGTGGCGGTGGCGGCTGGTCAGGCCTGATCGAGCCTGCGGCTGTGGTGTCTGCGAGGTTCGGAAGGCCTCGAGGGCTCGTGTCGTGGCCTCCCCCTGCCCAGGGATCCCTAGGATCGCGTCGGTCGCCCACCCGTCCCATAGGCTTTGGATCGTTTGTGGGCGGTCTGATGTGGGTCGGCAGCTGGCTGGGCCAGAGGTGGTCTCTAAAATCGGTGCTGCGGCGGCCTTCTCTGCCGCATGGGGGGCCCACGTTCGAGGGCGGACCCACCTGCCGGCGCAGGAGTGCCTCCCTGCCCGCCAGGCGTGAACGGACTGCGGCTCGATCAGCTCAGGCGGCCCTCCGCCGTCTGCGGGCGGGGCGCGAACCCCAGCTGGGGGCCTTCTGGGGTTAGGTCGGGCATGTCCCCCTACAAGCACATGTTGTACGACAAATGAAAAATACCTCCAAGAATGCCCCAAATATATATTAAAATGTAAGAAAATCGTCCCAAAACTATGTTTTTACTATTTCTCCCAACCCTCTTGCGTTGGGTTCTCGTTTCGAATACAGCACTGCTCGCGCGTTTCCTTCCCACCCCCTCCCGTCCCCTCCCGTCCCTCTCTTCCCCCTCTGCCTTTTACCTCGCTCGTCGTTGCCTCTCTTCCCCCCTGCCTTTGACCTCGCCATCCCTGGGGGGCTGCGATCTGTGAAACTGTCGCCACTTTCGAGGGCTGCTGGGGGGCCCAGCACAGTGGGTACCCACCGCGGACTCAAATTAGACCTCGCCATCCCTGGGGGGCTGCGATCTGTAAAACTGTCGCCGCTTTCGAAGCCTGCTGAGGCCCAGCACGGTGGGTACCCACCGCGGACTCAAATTAGACCTCGCCATCCCTGGGGGGCTGCGATCTGTGAAACTGTCGCCACTTTCGAGGCCTGCTGGGGGGCCCAGCACAGTGGGTACCCACCGCGGACTCAAATTAGACCTCGCCATCCCTGGGGGGCTGCGATCTGCGAAACTGTCGCCACTTTCGAGGGCTGCTGAGGGGCCCAGCACAGTGGGTACCCACCGAGGGCTCCAACTAGACCTCGCCATCCCTGGGGGGCTGCGATCTGTGAAACTGTCGCCACTTTCGAGGCCTGCTGGGGGGCCCAGCGCGGCGGGTATCCACCGCGGACTCAAATTAGACCTCGCCATCCCTGGGGGGCTGCGATCTGTGAAACTGTCGCCACTTTCGAGGCCTGCTGGGGGGCCCAGCACAGTGGGTACTCACCGCGGACTCAGACCTCGCCATCCCTGGGGGGCTGCGATCTGTGAAACTGTCGCCACTTTCGAGGCCTGCTGGGGGGCCCACACAGTGGGTACCCACCGCGGACTCAAATTAGACCTCGCCATCCCTGGGGGGCTGCGATCTGCGAAACTGTCGCCAGTTTCGAGGGCTGCTGAGGGGCACAGCACAGTGGGTACCCACCGAAGACTCCAACTAGACCTCGCCATCCCTGGGGGGCTGCGATCTGTGAAACTGTCGCCACTTTCGAGGCCTGCTGAGGGGCACAGCACAGTGGGTACCCACCGCAGACTCAAATTAGACGCCGCTTTCGTCCTTGTTCTTCTCCTGCAGTCACCTTCCCTCTGCTGCTGCCGTGCTGATGGTTCGGCTTCCCGCACGTTTTTCTCCTGCTCTGCGTTCCCGACTCCCCATGTCCTCTTCGAGCCTGTAGCTGTCGCCCCTCGTCCTTGTATGGTTCTCCTGCGCATCATGCCATAGGCGCGTGTCCCAAGTAGCTTACACATCAAGTTGATTGTCCATGCAAGTTTCGGCCAACTCCTCGTTTCCATTGATACAAATGGGTTGGGTACGTCACAGGGTAACTGAATTTCCCCCCTGTAGAGGGACAGGCCCGACTTACTTCTGGGGCCTGCCGTTCCCTCCTGGCCCGCACGAGGCCCGCCGGAGGCGCCCGGAGAGCCGCCTCTGGAGGCTCCCGCCTCGGCCCGTGCACACCTGTGGCCGTCCCCGAGGCTCAGCACTCGGGCAAGCAATCGAGCTCTGCAGAGCGGAGCTTGTCTTAGGTCGGGCGTGTCCCCCTACAGGAGGAGTTCGGACCACGAAAAAAAGATACTCAAAAAATACCCCCCCAAATGCCCCAAAATACTACAAAATAGTCCCCAGACCATGTTTTGACTATTTTTGAATATTCCCCCGGTAGATGGACAGGCCCGACTTAAAACCTGTCTCATGGGGACACAGGGGACGCAGAGGAAGACCAGCGCCATTTCGGAAGGCAGCGACGACGCTGAACTACACGCCCTCCCGCCCCCGGTGCCCCTCATCTAGGGGGAAAACCAACCTACCTCGCTTTTGACCACCCTCGCTTCCAAGAGATACCAAGCGATGCCAAACTACGGCCTGTACTGGTCAGGCCGCTTGACGAGGAGGCGCGTGGTATGACTTGGTTTTGCCTGGAAGCGAAAGCGGGGTAGGTAATTCACGCTCCGATCATCACAGATCCCCACATGGATCACCCTGCACTGCTGGCAGCACCTCCCACCGAAGGCAGAGCGCCCCGTGGTTCTGCCACTCGGGCGAGGGCCCCCGTCGAGGAGGGGCGGGAGGGGAGAGGGGCGAGCCGAGAGAGAGGCTCCAAAGACTCGGCGTTGCCGGGGCCGCGGAGGGGCGGAGGCGTGCTCCCCTCGGCCAGCTGGAGGCACCGACTCTCCCTCCTCCTCCTCCCTCCTCGTCCCTCCTCGTCCCTCCTCTTCCCTCCTGTTCCCTCCTGCTCCTGGTCCCATTATCCGCTCCTCCTCGCCTCCTCCCCCCCCCCACCCTTCCCCCTCACCATCCGTCGAGCTTCGGGCTGCGGACATTTGTCTCCCAGAACGGATGCGGCCCTCGAATTTCTCCCACCCCGAGGCGACGGGGGGGAGGGGCAACAACAACCAAGAGTTGACGGGAGAGAAGAAGGAACGACCGAACGGCGGACATGACTCTCTCCACGATGCACCTCAAGGAGGGCGGAGTGAAGGTTGTCTGTGGCAGCTGAGCGGGGGCAATCCTTGCTGGAGGCCAGGTGGAAGGCGGATGTCTTAAGAGTGCGGGCGGCGCGGCGGCGCAGCGGGAGCAGGCTGTGTGAGGGGAGCGGGCGAGTGGGCATGGGCGCTGTGGCGGCGAACAACGACAAGCGCAACAGGCGTGCCGTGGCGGCCAGGGCAGGGTGGGCGGAAGAGGCGGGAAAGAGTTGGCAGGTGAGTGGAGGGCAGGTGGTGCCCTGAGCGGCGCCGCCACCACCCGCGTTGAGGGTGATAGCTCCTTCGGCTTGGCACTTTGGTGAGGCGCGGCGAGGTGGTCCACGGCCGACGCGGGGGTGTCCCTCACCCTCCTCTTCCTCCTCCTCCCCCTTTTCCTCCTCCTCCTCCTTCTTTTCCTCCTCCTCCTCCTCCTGCTCCAGCCGTTCTGGCGCAGGCAATTTCGTTATGCAGCTCTTGCTGACGTGTACATCAGAATGGTTTGCGTCAGCGAGTCATGTGGCTTGCGATGAGTAGGCGCCCATGGGTATATGTATGTTGATCCTGTTGCTGGTGTTGCTCAGTAGTGGACCAAGCAGATATAGGAGCGTCAGCCCACATGGAAATGTGACAAAAGCGGCCGTGCACGCAACTCGGGCGCATAGTGGTTCTGCAACCGTTGCCGTTCGCCATGGTCCGAATCTTGCTCTCCAGTCGGTCCCAATAAGAAGAAAGACGTACCAGGTGCAGTTGGCAGCATCGACCATCAGACAGCAACTCCCATGGAGCTCAAGGATATGGCGCAGTCTCTTGGAGATGACGACATCCTCAAGACCATCCAGTCGAAGGTTGCCTCTGCGGAGGCTCAGCGTGCGTCATGGTCCCCTCGCCTGGAACAGCAGCTCTCACTGGCCACAATAGCTACCAGCAGCTCGGACGTAGGTTCAACAACGGCTTTGACCAACTTGAAAAAATGATGCATTGAATTAGGACAAGAAGAATAATACTCTTAAGTTGCGGTTGCAGCTCGAGGAGGGCAAGGCCAAGCACAAGAAGATAATCATTGACATCCACTCCAAGAACAGCCCCTCGGCTTCCAAGTCTCAGGACAAGATCGGCATCAACCTTCGGGACCTCGTGGAAGGCAAGGCCCCGCGTTCGAGGCCATTGTTCACAAGAGCTGTATTCAGTACATGCAGATGATGACGAGCCCACTCCTCAGGATGTTCGGAGTCATGTCGGGCAGCGGCCCTTCGCCAGCCCCAGCGGCACCCTCGGACTCACGTGTGGCGGAGGATTGCAAGCAGCAACTTACTGAGTTGCTGGAGGGCGGACAGGCAGGACAGTACGCAGGTCTCTACAGGACCATGCTCGATTTCCTGCAGAACCCTTCAGCCCTCAGCAAGAGGCCCAGGAGGGACGCGCCAGGCCCAGAGGCTGCGGCGGCGGCGGCCCCCTCGGCCGCGCCTGGCCCTGCGGCTGCTGATGTTCCTGCTGATGTTCCTATGCCTGCTGACCGCGATGTCGCTGGTGCCCCACCCCCGTCGGGGTAGCGGGGTCGGCGCTGCAGCTGCTGGACGCCGCCTGCCTGCGCCCGCCTCACACCGAGGCAGGTGGCGCTCCCTGGCGGCGCGGGCTGGGGCTACTGGCCATCGACGAGTTCGAGGCGAGAGTGTGCAGGAGGAGACTCCTGCGGTGCAGGAGGAGACTCCTGCGGCCCGTCGGCCTGAGGTATGGAAGCTGTGTACGGCCAACATCACCTCGTGGGGCATCGAGTGCGGGGACAGGGGTAAGGTCACGAGAAGGCCCTTCCTGGAGCTCTGCGACTCTGTGGATGCCGACATCTACGTTTTCCAAGAGCACCACCAGACGGAGCTACGTTTGGTGGACGTTACAGCAGGCGCTGGTCAAGGCTGGCATGGTCTCACTCCTCACTCCTGCTGCCCCCTCAGGTCGTTCAGAGGCTGGCACCACTGGAGGAGTGGGCATTGCGACTTCGAAGCTCTGGGGCCTCAAAGGACTCGATGATTTGCCTGAGGGTATCGCGGTTCCTCCTGGATGTCGATTTCGTCTGGGGCTCTGGAGTGGGTTATGTACTGGAGGTGTTTTAGTCGGATCGGTTTACCTGCACACTGGAATCGGCTGCCGCGGTCAAAATCTTTCCTTGCTGCACAGTATTGGGGAGGTCCTGAGGGCGTATGGCATGCCGTTTATTCTGGGTGGAGATTTTCAGGTTTCAGCGGAGCAACTGGTCGAGTCTGGTTGGATTGGGGATCTTCAGGCTGAGGTGGTCTCTGACGTCTCGAATTGGACCTGTCAGTTGGGTACGTCTCGGTCGTCCATCGATTACTTTGTCCTCTCCTCCTCGCTCAAGCAGTTTGTGGTGAGCTGCTCAGTTGCGACATGGTCTACCAGTACCAGACCGCACCGCCCTGTGGTGTTGAGCATGTCTGGCCACCCGCGGCAGGTGACAGTTCCCAGGCTCAAGAAGCCGTCGGCGTTCCCTCTCCACCGCCCTGTTGGATGCGACCCTCGCCCCCTGGAGTGGGACGACTTGCGTGATCAGCTCTCCCAGGGGGATTGTACCAAGGACCGTTTGGATGCTGTCACTTCTCTGTGGGTTCAAAGGGCTGAGGTGGCGCTTTCTCGCGTATTTCATGTCGATGGGGATCCACGATACCGAGGCCGAGGAGGCCCCCCCAAGGTGGTGCAAGTCCCTCTGCTCGGCCCCCCTGCCTCCACTCACCCCAGGGCTATTGGGGAGGGCCGTATGTGGCGTGTCTTGGAAAGGCGACTCCAGGACATCGTGTATCTCTGGCATGGGCCTGCGCCCACCTTGGGGGGGATCAAACAAGCGGGGATCCTCTTGCGGAAGCTCGTGAACTACCTGTCCCCCTTCACCGATTGCAAGCATTGGGCTTCTTGGCGAGTTCGGGTTCTGGCCGTCAACCCTGCCAACGTCTCGGAGCTCCAGGAGTTGATCTGGCAGGTCCGAAAGTGGGCCCTTCAGCACGAGCATCATGCGGCCTCGGAGCGGGCCCGAGCCTGGCGTGAGTGGGTTCAAGATGCGTTATCTGGGAGCGCTCGACTGGGCCACCGGTTCACCAAAGAGGTTCCGAAGTGGGCTGCATCTGGGCTCTCTTGTTTCTCGGGGCCGTCTGGTGAGCCTCTGGGGATTGCTGCTGAAGCCGATCTTCGGGCTCAAAAGTGGCATCAGCATTGGGGTGTCGGACAAGTTTTCCCAGAGCCTGATTTTGGTTGGTGCGATGACGAGCCAGAGCTGGAGGCCCCCACCCATGAGGAGCTCTTAGCCCTTACCAGGACCTACAGCACGCACACGGCCATCGGAGTCTGTGGCCTGCATCCCCGTCACTGGTCCTTCCTCGACGACGGCGCTGTCGCGGTTTTCCTTCGGATCTGGGCCGAGATGCAGCGCCTGGTTCACATTCCGAGGTGCTGGGCTCTGCTGCTTATTGCTCTTCTACCGAAGCCGCCGCCTGAAGGGGGAGATCGTCCTATTGGGATCTTCGCGACGCCTCTTCGGTTGTGGTCCCGCTGGGCCCGATGGAAAGTTGCTGGCCCTTGGGAAAAGGCAAACCCTCGCGGGTTCTGGTATGGTGACTCAGGGGCCTCATGTGACATTTGCGTTTGGAAGCAGAGTTTCAAGGCGGAGTTGGCCAGAGACCAGGGCAGAGCGGCAGGGACAACCCTGCTCGACCTGGTCAAAGCATATGAGCACGTGCCCCACCATGTTTTAGCTGCAGCAGCCCGTCGGCACAAGTTCCGAGGTAAGACCCTTCGCTTCCTGCTCGCATCATATTGCCTCGACAGAATGGTGCTCTTCCAGAACATCGCCACGCAGGTGGTGGTGACGCACCGCACGATTGTCGCGGGCTGCAGCTGCGCGACTTCCCTGCTGCGTCTGGTGCTCTTGTCGCCAGTGGATGCCGTCTCTCTTCGCTTCGTGAATGTCGAGGTGGCGGTCGTGGTAGATGATCTGCAGTTGCAACGTATTGGCGAGGCATGGGAAGTCGCCAGGGAACTCAAGGGGGCAGAGGACCTATTGGCGGCTGAGCTTACGCAGATCGGCTTGACTCTCTCCCTGCCCAAGAAGCACCAGGTGGTCATCGGCCAAGGCATACGGAAGGTGTTTAGGAAAGTCAACCCGTCCTCGTCGAGGTTCCTCACACGCTCGGTTCGGAACCTGGGGCTGGACTTTGGCGGTGGAAATCGGCTTTCTCATTCGGTTCGTGCACAGCGGCTGGGCAGGATGGCGTCTCGGATCCCTCGGTATAAGCGGCTCGCGAAAGCTGGGGGCAAGACGATCAAGCTGGTGCAGACTGGCCTCAAGCCTGGGATGCTCTGGGCAGTGGGAGTTCACGGCATCAGCAACACGCACCTACTGAGCGCCAGGCAACTGGCGCGCGCGGGCATGGTCTACAGGCACACGGGCAGGTCGCTCTCATTGGACCTCATGCTGGCTGGGCCGCAGGTCGACCCCGCCTTCGAGTGCAACAGGAGCCCGATCTTCCTCTGGCTGCAGGCGCTGTGGGACGGATGGGCCCCCAGAGCAGATATGGCGCGACTTCTGAGTGGAGCATGGACACGCCTGTCTAGAGTTCCTGTGTCTCAAGTTTGGTCTGACATTCGCGGACCTGCTTCTGCGCTAGTTGCGACAATTTTGCGGTTGGGTTGGTCTGTATCTGACCCTTTTCATTGGAAGACCCACCGAGGTCCTCTTGCAATTGAACAGATTTCCCCGAAGGATGGAGGTAGGTTAGTTGATGAGGCCACCGAGCGGTGGGTGTGGCGCCAGGTTCTCGCGAAGCATCCCTCGTGGGTCTCGCCCTGCCCTCATCCTCCTCTCGTGGAGCCCCTGAGGTCCCTCCTCCAGCCTCATTCTGTCCGAGGCCCTGACTGGACCCCAAGGCATCAGGGACTGCTGCGGTGCCTGTTTGCAGGAGGTTTCTGGTCGCAGGAGCGACTGTACGAGTCAGGTGGAGCCGTCAACCCGAGCTGCCTTGCCTGTCAGAGTGCTGGATCTACCTGGCACCGATTCTACGATTGCCCCCTGCATACCGAGTTCCGTCGGGATTACAGAGCTGGCAGTGCCATGGCTGGTCAAATGCTAGACATGGCTCGAGCTGCTGCGGTGGATACCTTGCTTTTCACGCGCTTTCTTGTCCCTGACCCTGCTTGGCTCTTCCCGAGCCCCTGCCTCGAGGAGCGAGTCGTGTGGACGGTGCGGTCTCCCGACTTGCTGCTCGACGTGCACGTGTTCGGTGATGGGTCGGGGAGGCACGGAAGTTTCTCTCGCTTACGGCGCTGCGGATGGGGACTCTGTTCGCTTGACGACAGCAAGCGAGTGGTTGCTCGCCTGCATGGCCCTCTGCCCTGCCTCATTCAATCTGTGCCAGCGGCTGAGCTTTTCAGTTTCTTGATGGCGCTGAGGTATATGGGAGCTCAGATGAAGTTTTATACGGATTGCAAGCCGCTCGTGGATGTCTGGCGCCAAGGCGTTGGAGCGGGCACCGCTGCGAGTGACCCGCTTGCCTTACTTTGGAGGGAGGTTTGGAGGCTTGTGTCTGACCGTGGGGGTGAGTCGGTGGAGGTTTCTCACGTCAAAGCGCATACTCCTGCCTCTGCCGTAGCAGAGGGACGGATTTCAGAATGGCAGCGTGTCGGCAATGCCCAGGCTGATCAGTCGGCTAAATGGGGTGCCGCCATGCATAGTGATTCCCTCCAGCTGCGATCTGCGCATGGCGCGTCGCGCAGCGCCATCCGCCTTGTAGCCCAGTTCTGTACCAGGCTGGTCGCTCGGATCGGCACCATCACGCCACGTGACGCCCAAGCGCAAATACTCGGCCGTGCCATAGGCACGATTGAGGGGGGACTTGGTCCCCCGAAGCCGCACTCGCGTTTCGACCCTGCAGTGACGGTGGTTGCGCACAGGTTCCGATGCATGGTGTGCCTTCGATCAGCGAGGACACGCTCGGTGCTTCGCCAGCTTCGATGTGACGACAGGTCCAGCTCCCACGCACTTCACCGCGCGGGGCCTTTCCTGTTCTGCTCTCTGTGCGGGGCATTTTCGGAAAAGAAGAGCCAGGGTCTTTCGCAGGATTGCTTACCGATGAATCGTAGGCAGGGTGTCCTGGTGAGAGACTCGAGATACTACAGGCTGCGCAACCTCATGCGAGGCTGCCATCCTTTACGGGCCCGCGATTTTGTGGGCCCTCCGATTTTGCTGCGGAAGCGAAGGCTGCTGGAGTCGGCCGAACTGCCGCCTCTGCCTGCTCTTTCTCCTCCGGTCGGGACTGGGAGTGGGGGGGTGGGGGTGGGGTGGACGGGGCAGGAGTGCTCTCCGCCGCCCGCTTTCCAGGCCGATCTGGCCTTGTGGGACGGCCTCTCTGGCTTTCCCATTGCCAGTGTAGAGGAGGACGACGGCGACCCATCCCCAGGTGCGTGGGGTCGGGTCGAATGCGTCCCCTGCGCTGGCTAGCTGTTTTTCAAACGAAGGCTGGTTCGC
The DNA here is from genome assembly GCA_963575745.1 of Prorocentrum cordatum. Lineage (NCBI taxonomy): Eukaryota > Dinophyceae > Prorocentrales > Prorocentraceae > Prorocentrum > Prorocentrum cordatum. The sequence continues at coordinate 89,250 of CAUYUJ010015185.1, read as the reverse complement.
TTGCGGTCAGTCTCTGTCAGTTAAAAAAGAAGCGACGCCAGTACCTCAACGAGGGCATCTGGGACATCGCCAAACAGTTGTTCGGTGAGTTGCTTACCAAGGCCGACGAGTACCAGCGCTCCACGCCGAGCGCGTGCCCAAGCTGGGCAAGAGAAAGATCAACAATGACGGTACAGCTCAGCCTGGTGGAGGAGAACCCGGTGCAGGTGACGAGCCTCCAGGTGAAGCTGCAGCGGCTGCTGGGCGGAGTATAGCCTCTGCGTCGGCACCATCATGCAGTAACAACCCATCCTCTACCACTGGTAAAGGAAAGTGGAAAGTTCCCCAGGTTGATGTCAAGCGCCGCGCTAAACACTTGCTTCGTGGGTATCAGAAAACATCGCCCCCTGGCGCCGCCGTCTCGGCTTGGGGTGCCAGGGTGAGAAGGTTTTGTCTCCAAGCGAGTCCACAATCCATTGAACTGGCCTGTCTCCTCTTTTGCAGGGCCCCAGTCAGTCCTTGGAACTCCCAGCCTTCCAGCCATGAAATATGTACGCCCCCCAGCCCTGTCTCTCTCTCTCTCTCTCTCTCTCCGCTCAGACTGTAGATGTCACGGCATGGTCCTCAGCTCAGTCTTGGTTTAAGGTTACACCCGCTCATGTGGTGCACGAGGTCCGACTTCCCACTGAGATCCTGCGCGATGAGGCTTCGAGCTGACGCGAGTCCCACGGTTGGAAGAATGTCTTTGGACCTGCTACCGAAGGTGACGGTGGAGGAGAAAGTGGAGGAGTTGCAATTTTAGTGAATGAGTCTTGGGATTCGATTCTCCTGACGCATCGCATCGTTGACAGGAGTCTGGGAGGGTCCAGGTCTTACGCAGCCAGCAGTGCATATCTGCTTGTTTCAGGTGCTGTTATTGTCGGCGGCGACTTTAACGTCAGCCTCGAAGGTCTCAGGGACAGCGTGTTCTTTGAGAAGCTACCCTCAGACATTGCGAGCGCCGAATACTAAACTTGACATCATGAAGGCACTGGCAACACTGGCAGTAAGTACGGCTACGAGTTTGTCCCCACTGGGCTCTCTAAGTGTATAAAGTCGGTTGATACCAACACGGACACGGACACAAAAACAACAATGCCCTGCCTTCATGAAAGCCCTGGAGATATCATGGCCCTCAGCTTCACCAAGCATCCGAAGCCGTCAGTGAAAGTCCCTGTGGGTCCTGGTCTGGAGTCCCCTAGCCCTGATGTAGCTTTGGATTGTGCTCATAATGGTCTTCGCCCAATGGCTGATCAGGCTCGTGGATCAGACATCCAGAGAAATTGGAAAACACTGCGCGCGCAATTTGCCAACCCCGCGGATAAGGAGATTGCCCTGAGCAGTCGCATGTCTCTGTGTACGTATGGAGCTCGTGGCCTGATACCTCGGCTCACCTAGGCGCCCACAACGAAAATGGACGCTAAAGAATGCACGGAAAATGTCCAAATGTGTTTGCTGCCAAGTGGCTGTCTCGGAAGTTCCGCGCTTGTTTGTCAGGCAGCTTCGAAAAGTATACGGTCGGGATCCCAGGGGCAAGCATTCTGGATCCTCCTCCTGTCTCAGGACATCTGGCTGCTTTCGAAGAGTTGCACAACATGGCTTTCACCTCGTCCAGGGTTTCTACATGGGCCAGGTCACGGATCCCGAAGACGGCCAGTTCATCGTCAAAGAGCTCGAGAAGGCTCACGGCAAGTACGACGACTTGGTTCGGCATCGCAGTTGCTTCTAGATGGGATTTCGCAGGGAGGGAGGATAGCACACAAGTGGAATCGGGAGTGCAAAACTTGGAAGGCGACTACGACACTCTCGCGTCTCGGGCACCTTGTTGCATTTCCTCTTTCGCTTCTTGAGTCGGAAGCAGCGTTGATGGCGTGCGGAAGCTGAACCTGACCCACAGCCCTCTCGAGTCAAGTCTTTTTGGATCCTCTTACCCGTTCCCCATCCAGAAGAAATCCGACATCTTAGCAGGTCCTACTCTCCGCACGCCGCGATCAGTACAGACGGCTCCTCGATGAGGCACCTCGGCAGTCTTTCTGATGGGTGCCTTGGGAGTCTCAGCATCATGTACTCCATCATCGAGAGCGCTGGAGTGCTGCCGTGTCATGTGAGTGGTATCCAGCTCGCCCCTGTTGCTAAATCTGCTGGAGACCATCGCCCGAGTGGGCTCTTTAGCAGTTGCCATCGGCTTCAAGGAAGGGCGAGGAGATGTATTGCGTCTGATTGGCACACGAGTCATAGCCGGGCTGATCTAGCAGCATCGTCTTTCAATGGAACAAATGATGCAGTATGGAGGCAGAGACTTCGGAGCCAACTTGGAGATCGGACCGGCTTTGGTGCAGCAAGTTTCGCTGAGGATTGTAGGACTTTCTGGAAGGACGACGTCTAGAGCTTCTAGAGGAGCGCGCGTCACAGCTTGACTTTAAGCAGATGTCTCGTGTGTATCGCGGCTTATCGTGGAGCCCAGTTCGTTACATTATCGTAGATGCGCACTGTTCCTGTATATATTCGATGACGGGCGTCATAGCAGGGAGTTCCATGGCAACAGCATTCGTTCGCAAGAACGTCAAATCTGTATCCGATCGGCTCGACATCCCTCGCTCAGTCATGCTCGACGTCTTTACCGACAACTATTGTATATCATCGGTAGGCTCGGACACCTCTGTCAGCCATGATTTGAATGAGTTCCCCACCGTAGTCATTCAGGCTGTGCAGTTAGATATGTGGTGTTCTGTCGCCGAAGACAAAGCGGCCGTGGTTGCGTCGAATGCTCGACTTGGAAAGTCTCTCACCCAGTTCCTCGGAGTATTTGGAGGCGACGGCTCACCACGGGCAGCTGTCAATCTCGGTATCGATGACACAGCTGGCAAGGCCCGCAGGAACCAGAAGCGCTCCAGAAAGGCTAGTGGGAGAAAGAACACACTTTACGACAGGGCTTGGCGTTTCAAGAACTCTCAGAAGGCGCATCGGAAAGTTCTCCGTGGAGATCTGTATCTCGGGACCACTCTGTGGGGCTACGTATGGTTCAGGAATTCGTGGGACGTCTCACTCGGAACTCAAAGCCCGCAGGAGGAGTTCCAATAAGTGTGTCAAACCTTCGGCTTGATCCAGGAGTTCAACGTCCCTCACCATCTTGAAGCACGATCCGTGCCACTTTGCTTACATCGCCCCCAGTCTCTGCTCAGCCCAGCTATAAGAAGCAGTATGCGGGTACGCTGCTAAACACGGTCAGTTCCCCTCATACCCGGGCTCACAAAGATCGTGTTTCGGGCGCGGGTCTCGCAGCCGTTGAGCTGCTCTAACAAGTAGGTAACGATGAAGCGGACTTGGCTGCTAAGAGGGGAGCCCACCTCCACCCCTTTCCCAGCCAGGCTGAATCCGACAGGGTCTACTTTCGGATTCAGATCGCTCGGGCTGTGATACGTCTCGCGGCCTGAGCTTTACCTGAGTGGCCCCGCTGAAATTTTGGAGTGGGTCCCTCGTGACGCAGGCTCAGGTCGGAGAAAGAAGTACCCTGACCCTGCACGCGATTTGATCTCTCGGTCGGAATTTTTCGGAAATGCAATGTGTGCTTGACGGCCAGCCGGCGAAAGCAGCAGCCTCCTAGCACTGGTTGTGCGGGATCCCCACCAGAGAGAGTCCTAGCCATTGCTCGACGTCGTCACAAGCTGGTCGATTCCTCGAGCGCTGGTAACACACTTTTATTTGCGTGTAGCAAGTGTGATTCCTACTCCACTGGGGACGCAGGCAGGTAGTTCGGGAATCTGTCAAAAGGATTGCCTGGAAGTCACTCAGGGTAAAGGCGCGTTTCAAACCTGGGAGGACATGTGTCGGGGGAAGCATCCAAAGCTCCCGAATGTCAAGGTCGAGTCCATTGTCCCTGCGTGAGCATGCAGGCATCACCCTGGTGAAAAAAACTTCCTCCTCCTGCTCCCCCCTCCCCCATTGCCCCTGCCCCTCCTCGCCTGCTCTCTCCTCCTCGTCGCCAGCGGCGTCATTAGTGCCACCGTTGCCACGTCGTCATGGTCGCAGTCGTGCGGCAGTGGCGACGGGAGCCTTCAGAAACGTCCCCAAACAATACAAAGCATCGCAGACGCCGTCGCTGTCGCCGCCGTCATCTGCACGGGGCCGCGGCCGCCAGGGCATCCTCGGAATAGTCCACACGGACGCGGCGAGGCCCGCCGGGAGCGTCGTGCAGGGCGTGGGAGAAGCTGGCCAGGGAGCGGACGCTGACCTGCCCTTACCCCTCGCTCCTCGGCATTCCAACCTCGAACCTCGATCCTCCTCCTCCTCCTCCTCCTCCTCCTCCTCCTCCTCCTCCTCTTCCTCCTCCTCCTCGCACGTGGACAACAGAGAGTTCAACATTAGTTAGGTCGAGGCCGGTGTGGGCGCAGCCTGAGATGAGCACGTAGACGCGGCTGAAGCCAACGCTGCAAGATCCATAGCGCCGATACCGCTGTGCCGCACCAGACTGGCAGGTTTCACTTTCTTGGCGCCTTCACAGCAGAGGAACCCCACGAAAACTCCATCACTACCTCCTCTACAGACAACCCCAAGCATTCCATTGAGAGCGCTGGCTTTGAGGCCCACAGGAGTGGCATGCTCTCCCAAAGCAAAGCAATGATGTACGACGCTGGCGGCGTCGTGGGGAACTCCCCAAGAAACCACACCCACATCCTGGGGAACTGAAGCAGTATGTTCATCCATCTCATCTCTGATCTTCTGAAATTCAGCGGCAAAGCTGGACTGCACTGCGTCCCCAAGGCTCGACTCCTCTTCCTCCTCCTCCTCCTCCTCCTCCTCCTCCTCCTCCTCCTCCTCCTCCTCGAAACCTTGAAGCTGCTGGCGATGGAGTCTAGATGAAATGCAGCCCTATTCCCGCCTCCTCCTAAGCTCCTCCTCCTCTCCCCTCCTCCTGCTCTCCCGCCTCATCCTCCGCCCCCTACACCGCCCCCCTCCTCCTCTTCAATCCTCAAGGGCCGAAGACGACGACAACGGCGACGGCGAGAAGGAGAAGGAGGACAACGACGACGGCGACTACGATGAGAAGGAGGAGGACGACGGCGACGACGACGAGGACGACGACAACGACGAGGTCGTGGTCGTTGTGGTCGTGGTCGTGGTCGTGGTCGTTGTCGTCGTCTCCGCTGTTTCGGAGGTTCGTGTTTCCAGAAATTCTGGTCACCACGGCTGGACGCAGCTCCAAAAAGTGTCAGGACGAATACAGGGAGGGGTTCGGGGACCGATTCTTAGGAGGACGACGGGCCTGCTCCAGAGAGTTGGGAGGAGCGTCGAGGATCGAGGATCAAGGTCTTTGGATGTTGTCGGCCCCTCCCAGAGCTCCAGAGAATCCTGGAGAGGGAGGAGGAGGTTGGAAAAGGAACAGGCCTTGAGGAGGGGGAGGAGAAAACCTTGAGGAGGAGGAGATAGAGGGAAGCTGCTGGCCCAAGCATCTGCAGGGCTGCACCTGCTACCCTCCACTTGGACTACACCCTGCCGCCTCCGTCTCATGTCAGCCTGCGGGCATATCGACTGGATCAACCAACAAATCGGCTCGGGACGACTAGCGCATTTCTGAATCCGTTTTTGTGAGCGACCCGAACCTGCTCAAGCAGAAGGTCATGACACTGCTGCAGGAGGATCGATCGTCTCAAGTAACTTCTGTCCGCATCTACGTCATTAGCTCGACACTCTTTGCCGTCCATGGCAATCGTACATTGCTTTTGACAGGAAGCAGAACTACACCGATGGAGTGGCTGAAGTGTGCTTCTGGCGGCGCACTGTTCCTGTTCCTGCTCCCAAGTCGAACCTCCGCACGGCGGCAATGGTGAGACTTCTCGTCCCCCTCCTCCTCCACCCTAACTTGTAGTCCCACTTCGCGCCCTACCCCGCCTACATTGGCACCTGCGAATCGAAGCAACTTCCCGTGGTCCCACCTTGTTCGGCGGCTCCTTTTGCACCACCAGGCGGTATGGCGTTCCAGGCTCACTCGCTGAGGCCAGCGTCTCCCCAAGGCCGATGCAGACCTCTCGGCAGGACGCTGCGACGGATAAGCGAGGAGGTCGTACTGCAACATGCGCGTTAAACATTAATCGCTGGCTGCGTACTGCTGAGGCCCTTGTGCTACTGCACCCGTGGCCATGACGCCGATGACTCCGTGCATCCACCGCTTCGCGGCAAGGGTGCACAACACGAAAACTCTGGGCCCCGAGATGCGCCTGTGGGCGAGAGTAGAGGACGGGCATAGAAAGGGATGGGGAGGTGACCTGGACTAGAATTACGTTTCTCCTCCTCTGCCCCCCTTCATCCTGCCCTCCAATCGTGCCGTTGCGGGCGTCCCGTCAGTCGTTTGTCGAGTCGGTGTCGCTGTCGCCGTCTCGACCGCCGCCGTCGCCGTCGCCGCAGGTGGATGTTGAGTGCACCCCACATCCAAAGTATGGCTTCCCACAACCGCAGAGGGGGTATTGTGTTCTCTGCACGCCCCCACTCCCCTCCGCGCAGGACCCCCCCCCAGCAACCCACACACACACACACACACAAGCACACACACACACACACACACACACACACACACGCGCGCGCGCGCGCGCTCACAAACGCACGCGCACCCCACACACACACACACACACACACACACACACACACACACACACACACACACACACACACACACACACACACACACACACACACGCACACACACAGACACGCGCGCGCGCAAACACACACACACAC
>CAUYUJ010015185.1:42500-80000 GCA_963575745.1 Prorocentrum cordatum | reverse complement strand
AGTAATAGTAGTCGTTGCCGTCATCGTCGTCGTAGGAGTAATAGTAGTAGTAGTAGTAGTAGTAGTAGTAGTAGTAGTAGTAGTAGTAGTAGCAGTAGTGGTGGTAGTCGTAGTAGTACTAGTAGTAATAATGGTAAAAGATAACAATCGCAGTAGCAGTAGCAGTAGTAGTACAAGTAGTCGTCGTAGAAGTAATAGTGGTAGTAGTGGTAGTAGTAGTAGTAGCAGTAGTAGCTCGTAGTAGGAGTAGTAGTAGTCGTCGTCGTCGTCGTCGTAGTAGTAGTAGCCGTCGTCGCAGCAGTAGTCACAGTGTTAGTCGAAGTAATAGTAGAAGTAGAAGCGGGCCGTAGGAGGTCGTAGTAGGACGTCGTCCGTCGTTGCAGGTCGTAGTAGGACGTACTATTAGCCCTAGTCGTAGTACGTAACGGTCTGGGTTGGGCCCTGTGGGGACAGAACCCATGAGCATCTGCTTTCACCCATCTTCACGTGGTGATTTAGATGGTTATGTAGATGTTGATGTAGATGTTGACTGGGATGGGGAAACAGAAAGAGAGAGAGAGAGAGAGAGATTCCTACTGGTTCCTACTTCCTTGGTCCCCAGTGACTCAGATTGGTTCCTATTGATGTCGATTGAGCCCAATTGAATTATACTAGTTCCTGGCGGTTCCAATTAAGTCCTGCGGATTCCTATTGTCTCTGTTAGATTCCGACTGATTCCTCTTGATTCTGACTGAGTCCTGTTGATGCCGATTGATGCCTCACGATTCCGAGTGGTTCCTAGCGCGACCGAGTGACTACTTGTGAGTCCTGGTGATTCCGATTGAATATGACTGATTCCTCTTGATGATTACGTATTCTTGCCGACTCTTCTTGATTACGAGTGATGCCTATTGGTTCATACTTCTGCATGTTGGTTCCTATTGATTCCTATAGATTGAAGAGGAAGAACGAAAGAGAGAGAGGGAGAGAGATAAATAAAGGAAGAAAGACAGAACGCACGAAAGAAAACGAGAGACAGTTGTGGAGGAGGACGGGGGTCCTTTCACGGCACGAAGCTCTATGGTTTCCTGAGGGGGTCACTGCGATTATGGATTGCCCGGTGGATTTGATTGGATTCCATGACAAGCACAGGTATCCGTACTTTGGGACCCAGAAACCTGTGGCACGACCAATAAAACAAACAAAATCCTCCAAACAACATCGAACAAAACTTGTGAGAAGAACAAACTAAGAGTCACAGGTTGTCGGTATCCGAGGCGGGGAGAAGCGGGGAGGGCAGAAGAGGGAGCAGGGGGGAAGCCACTGTTTGGGGGAGTGGAAAAGGTTAGAGGGGGAGCGGAACAAGTGAGAGGGGGAGGGGGGAATGGGAAAGGGGGGTGAAGTGTGGGCGGCGAGTGAAGGGGTAAGGATTGGCGGAATGGGTGGCAGCACGATGGTAGGCAAGAGCAGGGAAGCGTGACACCGACGCCGCCAAACCTCTGGAGGGTTGCGCCTGCTTTCCCACCTGGAGCCCCCCCCGCAGCGGGCAGGGCAGGGGTTACAAATCTGAACACACGTCTGCGCCCAAGCAAGGCGAAAGGCACGACCGCAGTGAGAGCAGCATGCGGCCTCGATATAGATGCTGCCCTCGTCGCCAGCCACAACGTCCTTAGAGAACGCGATGAAGGCATAGACCGCGCTGGCGGCGCGCGACGCCATGGGCTGAACGAGCACGCCCATGGCCTCGGCCGGCCAATGCCACGCAGCGGGGGTTTGCGAGGGTCATCGCACAGGCGCTGCACTGGGGATGGCCAGTAATCAAGCCGAAGTTGGCATTGTTCATGGGGTGGGCAAGACCACGGCACATCGCGGGGAACACTTCACAATGTTCGGCGCTCCCGTATGCGGAAAACAAACCTGTGTAAGAATTATTGGGGGGGGGCTTGGGATAGAGAGAGCGAAGCGGGCGAAAGGGTTCGCATCTACGGCCCAAGGTGAACCGACTCGTGCGGGTCGTGGGAAGGACGCGCGCGGGTGGTAGGTGTCTCGCGGGCGCGGGCTGGGGGCACACGATAGCCCAGTGTCGCACTGTCGTACCACAGCCGAAACAGCCTCGCCGTGTGCTCCTGCCCCTCTTCTGCATATCAGAACAATCGCGGCGAGGCGGGCAAGAGGGGCGGGTCGCGGGAAGGGTCGCAGAACAATAAGGGCGCGTCGCGCGGCGGGTCGCGTGGCAGATCCTCGCTGCCCCGCCTGGGGCGCTCTGGCATGAGAGGCGCCTCTGGGAATCTGCCCGCCTCCCCCCCGGGGCCCCAGGGCCCCTCCAGAAGGGAGGAGGGAACCAAGAGGGGGACGACCCCCCCAAAGGGGGACGCCAACGGCACACCACGCTAATCATGGTAATGCTGCCACTCCCCTCACTCCCTTCCCTGGCCCATCCCCCCGTGCCCCGCCTCGCCACCCTCTTCTCCGCTTCTACCCTCCATCCATTCATCTCCGTTGCGAGCTCCCTCCCACCACTCCCTTTCCCCCTCCCTCCCCCTCCGCTCGCTCCCCATCCCGTCCCTTCCCTCCCTTCCCGCTCGCCCCAGTCCGTCGACGACGCATGGGTCCGCAGTTCCGCTAGCATCTAAAACCTTGCCATGCTGGCTGGGCCTCATGTCCCAGAGTGGCAGCTGATGACGTCGGGCTCCAGCTTCGCAGTCCTCGTCTCGCCGAGCAGCGCCACCTGCCTGCTGCCCCCGCGCGCGCGTCTCGCCGTCGCTGGTCGCAACACTGTGAATGGGCACGGGGGCCTCCAGACATTTCGCTGGGCAGCCCTCGGGCCTGCTGCCGCTGTCCACCTCTCTCGCACGCACTACATCTGTCGTAATGGCTGAGCGTGTAGACTGGCGATGGCAAGCACTGCTCTTGCGCTCCACCTCGCAGAGCGCTCCGCCCCCGCAGTGTGAACCGCACTGGCCACAGAGCTACGAGAACTCCTCCTCTTACCGACCGTCGAATCATTATGTCGAGCTCGTTGGCAGATACATTCAAGCTCGAACTTCTCCTCTCCTACATTTTTTGGTTTGGAGACAGCTCGGTATGTCACTAAGCCCGATGCCACTGCTCGGATTTCTCACGCACGCTGATCGCATCATTCTGCTCGGCTTTATCGCAAGCGCTGATCCCGGCGGTATAGCTGAAGGTGTTGGGCTCGACCTTAGCCTCCCTCATCTCGCTGAGCAGCGCCAAGGCCTGCTGCCAATGACCACCATTCTCGCATGCGCTGATCCCGGTACTGTAGCTGATAACATCGGGAAGCAGTTTCAAGCCCCGCATCTCGGTGAGCAGCGACATGGCCCACTGCCACTGCTCACCTATCCTGCACGCGTGCATCGCCATGTTGCAGCTCTTTACCTCGGGCTTGAACTTTGCCTCCCATATCCCGCCGACCAGCGCCAGAGCCAGCTGCCACTCCCTGCATTTATTGCACGCACTGATCACGGCATTGTAGCTGATGACGTTGGGCTCTAACTTCACCTCCCACATCTCGCTAAGCAGCGACAAAGCCCGCTGCCACCGCCTGCATATCTTGTACGCACTGATCCCAGCATTATAGCAGATAACGTCGGGATATACATTCGCACCCCGCATCTCGCTGAGCAAGGACAGAGTCCACCGCCACTGCTCGTTTTTCTCGCACGCGCCGACCACAGAGCTGTAGCCTTTGGCATTCGGATCCAACCTCACCTCCCACATCTCCCTGAGAAGATACAGCGCCTGCTGCCACCGCTCGCCTTTCTCGCACGCGCCGATTCCGGCAATGTAGCTGACTTGGTCAGGCTTCAACTTCGCCTTGCGCATCTCGCTGAGCATCACAAGAGCCCGCTGCCACTGATCGCCATTCTCGCACACGGTGATCCCAATGTTGTAGCTGACAACATCCGCCTCCAGCTTCACTTGCCGCATCTCCCTGAGCAGCGACAGAGCCTGCTGCCACTGCTCGCCTTCCCCGCACGAGCCCATCGCACCGTTGTAGCTGACGGTGGTCAGCTCCACCGTCGCCTCCCACGCCTCGCTCAGACAAGCCAGAGCTCGCTCCCACTGCTCGCCCTCCTCGCAAGCACTGGTGCCAGCACTCGTGCTGATGACGATGGGCTCCAGTGTTGCCTCGCGCATGTCCCTCCGCAGCGCCAGAACCTGCTTCCACTGCGCGCTCTTACTGCAAGCACTGATCCCAGCATTGTAACTGACTACAGTCGGGGCCTTGACCTAAGGAACCCAAAATAAGGAACGAGGCCCCTTTGTTCCATAAGTTAAGCTTCGATTCCGATCGAAAACATAAGGAAAACCTGAGGCAAGCTGCGAAACACTTAAGGAACGCGGAGCCCCTCCCCAACGAAAAGGGTTCCTTCTTCAGGGCCCCGGACCCGTGGACTACGTCCACGGCAGGCGACCTGATCTGTTCATACGTCACCCAGCGGCTGCGAAAGTTTACTGTCTCACGCAAGGGTGAGGATCGCTTGCCTGTCTGACTTCACTAAAGGAGCCCAGGGACACAAACTAATACGCACAAATAACAGGATCCCCCATGTGTTCCCATATTTTCTTGGATTGTGTCTTCCCACCCCACTTCCCATATTTTCCCATATTTTCCTGGAAGTCGACGATTAATTGTGTCTGTGCGGTTCTTTCCCTCCTGATGCATGTATGCATTCCTGCCAGCGAAGTTGCTGGTCTGGCCTGACCGACTGGCTTATGTGTTGCTTGCGTCGTTGCTTGCTCGTCGGCTCACTGCCGCTCGCTGCCCCTTGCTGCTTGGGGGCGTCTCGAGGCAATCTTGTCTGGTCGCCGCCTTCGAGGCGCGTCGGACCACTCCGAGGCCGTGAGAGGCCCTGCCGGTGGGTGCGGCGCCAGGGGCCAGGAGAAAGGAGCGAGGAGGAGTCAGGGGAGGTGAGCAAGGAGCTGGGGACAGAGGAGCGATGATCGATGGGCGAGGAGCCTGGATCGAGGAGCGAGGAGAGAGGGTTGAACAGCGACGAACACCCGAATCTCCCGAGGGCCTCGACCGCTCGTGGCCCAACACGTGCTCTCCTCGTGGGCCGCGCATGGAGCCGCTTGGGGCTCAGCTTGGAGCCTTCGTGGGGCCTGCCTTGGGGCGTCTTAGGGCTCCCTCGGGCTCCTCCCAGAGCCTCCTGGGAGCCGTCTGGGCGGCCCTAGCGGCCACTGGGAGCTGTCGTCGGGGGATCCGGGGACGTTCGCAGGATGCTTCGGGGCCAGCCCGGAGCGCTCCCACCTGGGCCGTCTTGGAACCCTGTTGGGCCGTCTTTGGGCCCTCCTGGGGATCTCCGGGGCCGTCTTGGACGTTTCGGGGACCTCCTGGAAGTCCTGGGCGCTCCAAGGCCCGAGAAAGTCAGTGCACAAGGAAGCAATCAATTGCCGTTGCTTGTGGAGGCTGTCTCGGGCGTGCTCTTGGAGCCGTCTTGGAGCGTCCTTGGGGCTCGGCTTCGCGGCCCGTCCTGGGGCGATCTTGGGCCAGCTAGGGACGCTCTGGGGCCGTCTTGGGGCTCATTAGGCCGTCTCTGAGCCCTCGTCGGCCGCCTGGGGCCTGTCTTGGACCGTTTGGGGGCCTCTTGGGGCGCTCTTGGGACCCTCTTGGGGCTCCCTGCGTCGTCTTGAAGCGTTCCGGAGTCGCCCGTCGGGTCGATGCTTCCCACCACTGGGCCCCAGGCCCCTTTCGCACGCGCGAGCTTGGGCACTGTAGGAGAGATGACGTCGGGCTCCAGCTTCGCCTCCCACATCCCGCTAAGTAGCGACAGAGCCCGCTGCCACTGCTTGCCTTTCTCGCAAGCGCCGATCTCGGCGTTGTAGCTGATCACGTCGGGCTCCAGCTTTGCCTCCCATATCGCTTTGAGCAGAGACAGAGCCCACTCCCACTGTCCGCCTTTCTTGCACGCGCAGATCCCAGCGTTGTAGCTGACTAGCGTGTACCTGCGGTGTGGACCCTCGCGATCGAAGAGAACGTGGTGTGTGTGTGCCTGGGAGGTGTGCGGGTGAGAGATGAGTAGGACACGAATGGACCCACCTCGACCATCGCGTGACCGAAGGCGGGGAGGTCTCGAAATCGACAGGGCAAGGTCGCTTCCCAGAGCAGCCCGCGAGAACCCCAGGCCCCATACCATCGCGGACCACAGGCACAGCCTCCAGTGAAAGTGACTGTCCAAGTCGGCCTGGGCGCCGTGCTTCCCAAAGCGGCCTCACCCAGACGCACCCCCTTCCGCCGCTGAAGGGGACGGCGTGTCTAAGGCAGCGAGGCTCCCCTCAACACGGCGCGCCAGAGGCACAGGCGGGCCCCTCAAATCCATGGAGGTGGGAAATGCTACCTGCATGGAGCGTCTGGGGAACTCGGGGTGCACAGTCCGGCTGGCCATGGACCGTGTGGCCGCTATCGTGAGCTGTCGGGGGCCATTTTTCGGTGCACCTCTGGCCCTTTGCGACCCTCCGAGGGCCTTCGCGGGAGCCCACAAGGATCTGGCTGGACGTCTCTGGAGGCCCACCGATCGACCACAAGGGGAGCGAAACAAGACTCGAGAAAGCCCCAAGAATCAGAGAGCCATGGCGCCCTCTGGGAGCCGTCCCAGGAGCTCTCGGGGATCTGGCAAGACGGCCCTGGGAAGGCAAGAGCCGCCTAAGAGGGCCCCAATAGGGGCCCACATCGGCCATAGGAGCTGCCGCTTTGAAGGCTGTTCAAAGTGACGGATCAGAAGCCCTCTTGGGGCCACTTGAGGACCATTTCAGGAGCCAGCAATGATCTGGCAAGACGGCTCTGGTGTGGCCAAGGTGGTCGCAAAGGAAGCCAAGAGAGGCCCGAAAGAGCCCCGACTGGGGCCCATAACGGCCTTGGAAGCCGTCGCTGCGAAGGTTGTTGAGAGTGACGGATCAGAGAGCCCTCTTGGGGCCCTCTGGGGGACTTCCCAGGACCTCTCAAGAATATGGCAAGACGGCTCTGCAGCGGCCCAAGTGGTCGCAAAGGAAGCCAAGAGAGACCCCAGAGAGCCCCAAGAGGGGCCCATATCGGCCCTGGGAGCTGACACTTCGAAGTTTGTTCAAAGTGACGGATCAGAACATCTTTTTGGAGCCCTCTGGGGACCTTGCCAGTGGACCTGAAGGATCTGGCTGGACTGCTCTCGAGTGCCCCAGGTGAACAAACGGGAAGCCAAGAGAGGTGTTGGAAGCCTCTTGGGCCGTCTTTTGGGACGAGCTGGGAGGCACCTCGGGCCGTCGTGAGCTGCTGCCTGAAGCCACAGGTGGCGAGAACGCAAAGTCATTGAATAAACTGACGGCAGTCCACTCATGTTGCCTCTTGAGGCCGTCCTGGGAGCCCTCTTGGGGCCGTCCGAAGGCGCCATGGGAGGCGTTTGGGCCGTATCGGGGACATCCCGCGCGGTCTCAAAGCGCGATTGGGCCGCATGGGGACATCTTGGATCGTTGGAGGCCGCTCCGGAGGCGACCATGGCGGCTCCGAGGGGCTGGCCAGAACGGCCCAGGGGAAGCCGAGAGACTTCTTTGGGTGGCCTCTTAGGCCGTCTTGGGGCGATCTGAGAGGCCCCTCGGGCCGTGGTCGGGCGCCTCAAGCCGAGAAGGACGGAACTCGAAAATCTGTGAGAAACCTCACGGGACCAGAGAACTTTGCCTCTAGAGGACGTCCTGTGAACCCTCTTGAGGGGGTCTGGGGCGTCGTGGACCGTCCGGGCCGCTCTGGGGGCCACCATGGCGGCTCCGAAAGCCACGCCAGAGCGGCCCAGGGGGGCCGGCTCGTTGCCACTGGAGAGAATCTTGGCGCGTGCGCGGATCGCGGCACTGTAGGGGAGATGACGTCGGGCTCCAGGTGCGCCTCCCGCATGTCGGTGAGCAACCCCAGAGCCTGCTGCCACTGCCAGCCTTTCTCGCACGCGCTGATCCTGGCGTTCCAAATGACAGCGTCGGCCTCCACCTGCGCCTCCGCCAACTCGCCGAGAAGCGACAATGCCCGCTGCCATTGCCTGCCCTTTCCGCACGCGCTGGCGGTCGCGATGTACTGGCCCGGATTGGCTCTCCCACGTAGCTGAGACGCTTCGCGGAATAGCTCCAGTGCTGCGATCCATTGCCTTGCCCTCCGACACTTCTGTATGGGCGCTTCCAGAGGAGAAGCGCACTGACGAGACCCTGGCCAAATTTCTTCTGGCATCCGACGTGGACCTGAGTCATCACCGCTCGGATCCCTGCCTTGAGCCAAAGAGGCCACGCCAGAAAACGTGTGTCCTCCCCTCCCCTCCGCTTCCCCTTCCAATCCTCTTTCCCATGCCTCCCTCCCCATCTACCTCCCTCCCTCCCCCTCCCCTTAATCCCCCCCCCTCCCTCGGAACAAAGCCAACAGCAGCAACAGCTGGAGTAGGAAGGGAGGGAAGAAGAGCAGCACAGAAACCATGCGCCAGCCCTTGGCACAGCGCTTGGGCACTACTGTCGCCACTGAGCCGAATTTCCCCCTGAAGTGATCAGATTTTGGGATGCCCAATAAGTTTCGACGATGAGCGGCCTGGAAGCTGTCGAGCGCTGTCGAGCCTTTGCCAGTCTGCCTGCACCAACCATAATGGTTCCATATTGTACAAAAACTGTGGCATCAGTACTGCCTCAAATTAAAGATTTCGTGATGTTGGCATACCGATGTGGTCCTAACATGTCGCCAATGGTCTGAATGTCCCTCGTGGTTCGCCCAATATTTTCGTAACTTCGGTTTTCTGTCGGCTTGCTGTGCAAGAGCCCACCCAAATACACTGCTAGAAGTACGTGTTTGATTGGCTGTAAGGTTGGTTCCAATACCATGCACTGGTTGTTGATGTTCAGCACCACGGCCTCACTCCGATTCCAATCTTGCCCACGTGGATGATGAGTTTCAGGAGAAGGTGTATTTCCCCCGGAGCTTGCAATCACGAGCATGGTATCGTCCGCGTACAGCACGTCGCTACAAACAAGGTACCCTGGCTCCAAAAGCAGGGAAAAGGGCAGGAGGAAGAAGAGCGGCACAACGTGTCTCAAACACGGGAAGAAGGGCAGGAGAAAGAAAAACATTCACGAGGGAGAAGGATGAGGAATGATCAGGACGAGGACGTATGCACAGGAGGAGGAGAAGGAGGAAGAGGGGAGAAGAGAAGCAACACGCACCCTCCTCCCTCCTCCTCCTCCTCCTCCTCAGCCCCGTTGGGTGGCCAGCCGACCTGATCCATCCGTGGGGGCGCTGGGGACCGAGACCGGGCAGAAACGCCGGTATAGTGCGTGTTTGGGGGGGGGGGGGGCGCGACGCCTGGACGCCAGGGGCGGTGGAGCAGCAGCAGCGGCATGCGGCGGCGCCGCCGCGAGATGCAGGAGGCGAGGGCCCCCGGTGCCCTGGGCGGCGCAGACGTGCCCGTCATGGTGCTCTGCCCTGCCTTGTCGCGACGCCCGGCTGTGTCGGAGGCCCCTCCCTCCCCGCGGCCCGGGACCCGCTCCAGCAGCCGGCCCCCGCAGCCTCTTGCGATCGCAACCAGTGCAAGGGTGGAGGGGGCGGGATGAGGCGGCGGCCTCATTGTAGACGCAGCTCTGGGCTCTGAAAGATGCACGGCGATGGCCTCAGACGAGGCGACGCCTGACTGGACGGGCCTCAGTCTCAGCCTTCCAAGTGATTGCTCTCGCAACCTCGTCAAGTCTTGCCTTTGCGGCGGCAGTGTCCGCAACGGGGTTTGCCACGTAACCGCCGACGCCCAGAGGCTCGGGAAAGGGCACTCAGTCAAGATCTGGCGCTCATAGAGGGGCGGGCCCGGGCTGCGAAGCTGAACTCTCAGCGCCAAAATGGTGATCGAGCCACAACGTGAGAGGGAGGGGGGCGGGGGCGGGAGGGGAAGGAGGAAGGAGTAAGAGGAGCAGCAACAGCAGCAGCACGAAGACGTGAAGGAGGGACAAGAATGAGGTGAGGAGGAGGAGAGAGAACGAGGGAGGAGGGAAATTAATCGCAAAATACTCTACAAGCCTACAAGTACCTGCACCGTCTTAAGAGATGAGGCAGCAGGAGGAGGAGGAAGAGGTAAGAAGAGGGAAGAGGGAGGATGAGGGAAGGCGGATCGAGGATTGATTGAGAATTGGCATGGATGCCCATAATGATGATGATTCTGCTGATATTGACGATGATGTCAACGATGATGATGATGATGATGATGATGATGATGATGATGATGATGATGATGATGATGATGATGATGATGATGATGATGATGATGATGACGATGACGATGACGATGACGATGATGATGATGATGATGATGATGATGATGATGATGATGATGATGATGATGATGATGATGATGATGATGGTGGTGGTGAGTATGGTGATGATGATGCTGATGATGATGATGATGATGATGTTGATGATGATGATGTTGATGATGATGATGGTGGTGAGTATGATGATGCTGATGATGATGATGCTGCTGATGATGATGCTGATGGTGATGATGAGGATGAGGATGAGGATGGTGACGATGAGCAGGGGGAGGAGCAGGATGAGGATGGTGACGATGGTGAGGATGAGGATGAGGATGAGGAGGGGGGAGGAGCAGGACCACGAGAACAGGAACGCGGGGAGGGAGGGAAGGCGGGGACGCAGGGCAGGGGGGAGGAGGGCAGGACCCGGCGCGGCGGCTCCGAGCGCGCCACGATCCCCTCGTAGAGGGGCATCCCCGCTGCGTGTCGGCTCTGCACCGCCCGCAGCGTGAAGACGCTGCCCCACACCTGCCCCCACCAGAAGGCGAGGAGGATCGAAGGGTGGAGGGGAGGGGAAGGAGGAGGATCGAGGATCGAGGGGCGAAGAGAGGGGAGAAAGAAGGATGGGAGGGAGTGGGGCTTCGATCCCTCATTCATTATCCTCCTCCTCCCCCTCCTCTTCCTCCTTCTCCTCCTTCTCCTCCGCCTCCACTTCAATCCTGAACCCTTCATCTTTTTCTTTCCCCCTGGCGCTATTTGAAGCCCCCAGGGACTGAGATTTCTATCTCGACTGGTTGTGGTAAGAACGTATTCGCTCTTCATTTCCGCCGACCCCTTTTGGGTCTCCAGACGTGCAAAAGGTTCCCCCCCACAACCCCCCCACCCAGAGGCCCAAACTGCATGTTTGACCCACCCCCCCGCCCCAGACGACCCCTGGCCGACCTTATCAGGCGTCTGGAGGCCCCAAGACGGACCCCGGACCCCCGGAGGCCCCAAGACGGCCCCTGGCCCAACTCATCAGGAAGACTCCAAGACGGACCAAGAGAGCTGCAAGATGCACTAAACAAAGTTCAGGAAGGCCCCGAGTCGCCGAAACATCGCTCTGAGACGCTCCAGATCGCTTCTAGACGGCCCAAGACGCCTCCAAGACCCCCTAAGAGGCGTCCAAAAACACACCCAAGAGCGCCCCAAGATGCAAACGAACATGGTTTCCCGCATAGTGTTTGAAAGTTTGGGCGGTTCTCGCCTTCGCGACTTGCGCCCGAAGCGGCGCCGAAGCGGCCCAAAGAAGCCCCACGACGACCCGGGAGGCCTGCAAAACGGCCCGACGAGGCCCCAAGACCGCCCCAAAGAGGCTGCAGAGAAGAATCCCGAATCAAGATCTCGAGCCCTCGGCCCTCAGAGACCCTCTAAGACGCCCGAAAGGCCTCTTGAGGCCACCAAGAACCCCGGAGCAGCCCCGAGAGGCCTCCACGAACTCCACGAGGCCCCAACGAGGCCCAAACGAGGTCCCCAAGAGGGCCCCAAGAGGCTTCCAAAAAAACAAAGGCCTCCGAGGCCCCCCCGAAGAGATTCCACCAACTATCCCTACGATTTCTGACCCGCAACCGAGGCACGGTGTCCCGATGAGCTCAAGGCCATCAGGACCCTTTGCCGTCATCATGTCCATGTCAGCAGAGGTGCTTGGGCAACCAAGCAGGCATACCGCCTGAGTTCGGGGCACGGCGCGATCGGCAGTTCGATCCCCAAGGTGCTCACTTCAACGGCATCCTCTGCACGACTTGCACTCCAGTGTGCCATGTGCGTGAGAACGCGCGAAATGCGGTCCCACCGCGAACTCAGGTTGCGGTCCCCAAGAGACCCCTAAGGGCCCCCAAGAAGCCCCCGAGGGTCCCCCAACAAAAACCCAAGAGGCCAAGAACCCCCCAAACGGCCCCAAGAAACCACCCAGACACCCTCGGAACTGCATACGAATGGCGCGATGTTGCTATGATAATCGGAATTCAAGTTTGACGTCGCCTTGTGCTGACAAGCGGTGAATGCCCGTTGCCCTCGCGGTCATTCGCACGCTCGTGCCGGCGCTGACACGGGGGGGGGGGGGCGCGGGGCGCATCCGCCTCACGTGGCACTGGCAGCGCCCTGGGGCGGGCAGAGCGACACGGCACAACTTCGCGGCAGACGAGCAGGGCAAACCACCCAACGCCCAGTCGTCACGTGCTCCGGACATGCACCACGCGAAGCGAGAGGAATCCACGTCTGGAGGTGGCGTGCTGAGCGCCAGCGTTTCTGCGAAGGCTACAATACAACATTTCCTGTGTGTCCAATCATGCTCCCTTCTCACCAAGTCTCATACTATAATGTGCCCCCCATGAGGAGGGAGCGCCCAGACGAGCCGCCGAGGAGCCCTGAGGGTCGAGGGAAGAGGAGGAGGAAGCAGGAGGCGGCCGCGGCCTGCCCAAAGCGGGCCCTCCCCGAGGGCGAGGCGGAGGCGCTGCGGGGGCGGTGGAAGCAGGGCCGGAGGACCGGCGCAAGGCAGGACGAAGGAGGAGGGCGCCGGAAAAGAAGCCGGCCCGAGGACGCTGAGGACGGAGGACAGAGGAAGGCTGGCCAGCGGGCCGGAGGAGGCAAAAGAGGCAGGCCGGAAGGCCACTGCCAATGCCAAGGGGACAGAGGTCCAAGGAGGAGGTTGAGGAGGTCGAACAGGAGGAGGATGAGGGCGACTTGCACGGAGGGGGCGCAGGAGAGCGAAGAGGGCGAGAGCCAGGAGGAGGCAGGTGGAGGAGGAGGGCGACTAGCTAAGCGGAGGTTTGAGGAGGGTTAGGAGGGCGAAGGCGAGGAGGAGGTGGCGGAGGTGAAAAGGGGGTTCCTGGCCACAGGTGGCGCGCTCCTCCAAGAAGAGCCGGCCAGTGTTTCTCTGCAGGAGGGGTGGCCAGCCTTTGGCCACTTCTATGTCGTGTACTCCGACTTCCAGGGCTTCGGCATACACAATTCAGATATACGCCCAACGAAAATCACGACACATTCGAAGAGTCAAAGGTGGCAAACCCTTGGGCTCAGATCGGTGCAACCTATCACTGAAGATCCGCCGACCCTGTCGGCGTGTGGAAGACGTATCCAGATCTCGTCATCTTGCGTGGGTCGTCGTCGCCCACGAGATCGTCACGTCGGCTCCAAGAGGGGTAGTGGGCTCCCCTCGGGGGAGGGGAGCTGCCCACGACACCGCCACGTCGGCTCCAAGAGGGGGAGTGGTCGACTCTCCCCGGGCGAGGGGAGCGGCCGCGACCCAGGGGGAAGCCAATCTGCCCTGCCAGACACTGGGGGGAAGCCAATCTGAGCAACGTCGTAGCTTACTCGAAGGGAAGCCCCTTTCCTTTTATCCCTTCCCCCCCCCCGAGAGGGGGGGGGGGGGTCCCACCCGGATGCCGGGGGGTGGGCACAAGGGCGGCTCTCTTCGGGGGAGGGGAGCGGCCGCAACGCGGAGAGGAGCAGCCGCGACACGGGGAGGAAGCCAATCTGAGCAACGTCGTAGCTTACTCGAAGGGAAGCCCCTTTCCTTGTATCCCTTCCCCCCGAGGGGGGGCGGGAGGGGGGGTCTCACCCGGATACCCGGGGGGGGCGGGGCGGGGAGGGGGGCACCCGGGCGGCTCCATTCGGGGGGGGGGGAGCGGCCGCGACGCGGAGGGGAGCGGCCGCGACACGGGGAGAAAGCCAATCTGAGCAACGTCGTAGCTTACTCGAAGGGAAGCCCCTTTCCTTGTATCCCTTCCCCCCGAGGGGTGGGGAGGGGCGGGGGGGGTCCCACCCGGAGGGGGGGGCCGGGCGGCTCCCATTCGGGGGGGGGGGGCGGGCCGCGACGCGGAGGGGAGCGGCCGCGACACGGGGGGGAAGCCAATCTGAGCAACGTCGTAGCTTACTCGAAGGGAAGCCCCTTCCCTTTTATCCCTTCCCCCCGAGGGGAGGGGGGGGGGGGGTCCCACCCGGATGCCGGGGGGCGGGAGGGGGGGGGGGGGCACCCGGGCGGCTCCCTTCGGGGGAGGGGAGCGGCCGCGACGCGGAGGGGAGCGGCCGCGACACGGAGGGGGAAGTCAATCTGAGCAACGTCGTAGCTTACTCGAAGGGAAGCCCCCTTCCCTTTTATCCCTTCCCCCCGAGGGGAGGGGGGGGGGGGTCCCACCCGGATACCCGGGGGGGGGGGGACCCGGGCGGCTCCCTTCGGGGGAGGGGAGCGGCCGCGACGCGGAGGGGAGCAGCCGCGACACGGGGGGAAGCCAATCTGAGCAACGTCGTAGCTTACTCGAAGGGAAGCCCCTTTCCTTTTATCCCTTCCCCCCGAGGGGGGGGGGGGGGGTCCACCCGGATACCGGGGGGGGGGGGGGGCACCGGGCGGCTCCCTCGGGGGAGGGGAGCGGCCGCGACGCCCGCGACACGGGGGGAAGCCAATCTGAGCAACGTCGTAGAGGGAAGATAGGTCCCCCCGAGATCGTCAGGGTATCGGGGAAGGTATCCCTTCCCCCGAGGGGTGGGGAGGGGCGGGGGGTGCGGGGGGGGGCAAGCGGGCGCTCCATTCGGGGGGGGAGCGGCCGCGACGCGGAGGGGCGGCCGCGACACGGGGAGGAAGCCAATCTGAGCAACGTCGTAGCTTACTCGAAGGGAAGCCCCTTTCCTTGTATCCCTTCCCCCCGAGGGGTGGGAGGGTGGGGGGGGTCCCACCCGGATGCCCGGGTGGGGGGGGGGGGGGCACCCGGGCGGCTCCCTTCGGGGGAGGGGAGCGGCCGCGACGCGGAGGGGAGCGGCCGCGACACGGGGAGGAAGCCAATCTGAGCAACGTCGTAGCTTACTCGAAGGGAAGCCCCTTCCCTTTTATCCCTTCCCCCGGGGGGTGGGGAGGGGTGGGGGGGGTCCCACCCGGATACCCGGGGGGGGGGCACGCGGGCGGCTCCCTTCGGGAGAGGGGAGCGGCCGCGACGCGGAGGGGAAGCCAATCTGAGCAACGTCTGTGTTTACTCGAAGGGGGGGGGGGGTCCTGAAGGGGTCCCCGGGGGGGTTCCCGGGTCAGAATACCACACTCCCGGGGCCCATGGCCCGCCCTCTCCCTCCCATTTCCGTCCAGGGCCGAGGCCTCCAGGTCGGCGGCACCGGCCGCAAGGCCTTCGCAATAAATGGTTTGGGTATCATAGGCCTCTTGGGGTCCAAGAGGGCCTGCAGACGGCTAAATATAGCCTCCAGACGGCCCCAAGACAGCCCAAGTTGGCTCCCAAAAGGGCCCAAGAGCCCCCCAAGACACCCCCAGAGGGCTCCAAGTGGGCTCCCAAAAGCATGGATTTTCGCTTAAATGTTGCAAGATGATCGGGGGCCCATGGCGGCCCAAGCAGCATCCAAGAGGGTCACAAGACGGCCCCAGACCTCCAAGGAGGCCCCAAGCAGGCCCTACAGGGCCCCAAGATGTCCCAAAGAGGCCCCCAAGGCAGCGCAATAGGCCCACAAAACAGCCCAAGAGGACCCAAAGAGAGCCACAATGCGGCCGCGAGAGGCCCCCTATGAGGCCTTCCGAAGGGGATAGACGGCGCAGGGTGCCACAAGACGGTCCACGAGGCCCCCCAAAGGCCCCCAAGAAGCCCCCAAGGGCCCCAAAGAAACCTCCAAGAGGCCGCTGGGGACCAGCCAAACAGCCCCCAAAAAAACACCAAGACACCCGCGGAATTGTATTCGAATGGCGCGTTGTTGCTGTGCTCATCGGAGTTCGAACTTGGCGCTGCCTCGTGCTGACACGCGGTGAATGCTCATTGCCCTCGTAGACATTCGCACGCTCGTCCCCGCGCTGAAACTGGGGATGAAGGCGCATCCGCCCCCCGTGGCGCTGGCAGCGCGCAGAGCGACACGGCACAACTTCGCGGCAGACAAGCAGGGCAAACCACCCAACGCCCAGTCTTCACGTGCTCCGAACGTGCACCCCGCGAAGCGAGAGGAATATTTTGTGGAACTGACGCTGCAGCTTCGGACGAGGGACGAAGGCCCTTGGACAGCGCAAGAAGGTAGAAATTCATCCATAATCCTCGTCCTCGATCGAGAATGGAGGATGATGGACCGAGGGTCGACGAGAAGGGAGGGGGGAGGAGTATCAAGGATCAGGGCTTTTTGGCATTCTTACTCTTACTGTATTTCCAGAGGCCTCCAGAGGTACTACCAGGAGGAGGGGGAAGGGGGGAGGGAGGGGAGGAGATCCCTGATCCTTCTTTTGACGTTGCGCCAACTCGAACCCTCGGATTGTAGCGTTCCCCTCCTCCTCCTCCTCCTCCTCCTCCTCCTCCTCCTCCTCCTCCTCCTCCTGCTCCTCCTCCTCCTCCTCCTCCTGCTCCACCTTCTCCTCCTCGTCCTCCTCCTCCTCCTCCTCCTCCTCTTCCTCCTCCCCCTCGATCCTGACTGTCCTAGACGGCCATGCGAAGCCTCTGGCTACCAGACTGTCGTCTCATCACATGTACGCAGGCACTCACAGGACGGGCCCGGGCAATGAGAGGAACAGATTTCATCGCGCGGCCGGGCAAATCAAGGCCCGCCAGGACGAAAGAAAAGAGGTGGAAGAAGGGCCTACATCCTTCCAAATTAACGAGCGATATGCGATGCGCGCGGGAGCAGCATTTCCTGTGCACCCTTCCTTCGACGATTGAACTCTGTGTCTCTTTCAGACAGGCCCGTTCCCATTATGCTGGGTCTTTCCCTGTCGAATTCCTCCGACTGCGTGTAACATGCTGCAAGCATGAGCGACGTGCTCTTCTTCAGAGCTCCTTCGAGGCGTCTCGGAGGCTCCTGGGAGGCTTCTTGGAGCTTCTGAAGCGCATCTCGGGGCTCCCTTGGGGCCCTCTTGGACCGCATTGGAACTCTCTTAGGCCGCATTGGGCCTCCAATGGGCCGTCTTGGGGCCACTCTTGGCCGCCTGGGAAGGGATTATTGCGCCCGTCGTGGGGCCGCATTGGGGGCCGTCCTGGCAGTTCCGGAGTGCTCCAGAGGACTCTGCTCGTTCACCTGGGGTGCTTGACCCAGGGAGCATGAGCTTTGCGAGGAAGAGGATGAGAAAAAACACGATGGGGGAACACATACATATGAGCTGTGAAACGGATTATCCGAGTGAGAGCTTGCCTCCTTCCTCTGTTGTACGCGACTTAGTCATTCATTGAAGCGTGGCATGGGTGTGCACATGAGACTTGTGGTGGTTCTGGCGGCCTCCTTACCATGTCATGTCCTGCAGGTGATTGCCTCTCTGCTGCTGGTCCATGGTACGCGTGCTGAATGGAGCCCCTGATGTCACGAAAGCCCCTGCATGAGTGGACATGGCCCCAAATAGTGCGCTCGATATTCCTGCCCCCGTGCCTTCTACAGCCCACTCCTGGACTAGGCCATCGTGTACAGGCCTTTCGTGAAACCCTGGGAGCGGCCGCCCTGAACGGACCAGCGCGACCCAAGGCCGCGCTGCGCTCAGCCGCTGCCGTCTGCGCCGCCAGCACCCGCGTCCGCGGACCCCCCCGCGTCAGGGCGAGGGCCTGCGCCGCCCAGCTCGGCGTCGTCCTCGGCGGCCTCCGGCAGGCCCGGGATCTTCAGCGCGCCCCCCGGGTCCGGCAGGGCGCCTCCCACGGCCTGGTCCAGCATGTCAACGCCCTCGCTGCCGTCCAGCATGCCCTGCTCGCTGGCCTGCTCGGACAGGTCCCGCATCGCCCGCCGCCGCTGCTCCTCGATGAGGCTCTCGATCTCCGCCTGGGGCCTGCCCAGGCTCCTCAGCACGAAGCCGCCGAAGCGGACGGAGATCAGCCGGGGGATCACGGCGGAGACCTTCAAGATGTCCTGCAGGTACCGCTTGTGCTTTTCGTCCTCGGCGCGGCACACGATGGGCAGCCCTGGGTAGAAGCGCCGGAAGGCGGCGGCGTACGCGTCGGCCTCGCGCCTCGGCGCCACGATCACGACCAGCGCGGCTTTTTCGACGTTGAAGTTTTCCAGTACCTCGCGGCGCCTGCAGTCGGCCAGGAACACCGGGAGGCCAGTCGCGCGCGCCCTGCTGGCGATGCTGGGCTCGCTCTCGAAGACGATGTACTGGTAGCTGCCCTCGCTGTCGAGCAGCTCGCACACGGCGCGGCTGACCGCGTTCCAGCCGCACAGCACCACGAAGCCCTTCTGGTTGGCCGCGCTGATCTTCTGCACGTCCTTCTGGAACTTGTCGGTGCCTTTGAAGTACTCGGGGTCCCTGTTCCGGCGCATCCTCTCCGCCGTGCTATCGGCCAGGCCTGCGAGGACGGGCGTGAGCCCCATGGAAAGCACGGTGGTCGTCACCAGCAGGCTCGCCACCCTGGGCTGCAGCAGCTGGAGCCGCTCGGCCAGCCCGAACGCCACGAACGCGAACTCGCCCCCGGGCGCGAGCAGGGCGGCCACCTGCAGGGCCGAGGCCCGCGACAGGCCGCCTAGGCCGCGGCAAACGAGCCCGGTGATGGCGCCCTTGAGCGCCAGCAGCCCGAGGAGCAAGGGCACCACCTGCGCCCACGACGCGATGAGCAGGCGGCAGTCCAGGGAGAAACCGACCGTCACGAAGAAGAGGCCCAACAGCAGTCCGCGGAAGGGCGCGATGTCGGCCTCGACCTGGTACTTGTAGTCCGTCTCGGCCACCAGCACACCCCCGACGAAGGCGCCCAAGGTGTTGGACAGCCCCAGCGACTCGGTGATCGCGGAGCACAAGAGGACCACCCCGAGCGTCACCGCGAGGAAGGCCTCCTGCGACCTCGACCTCTTCGCCCACGCGAAGGCGCGCCTCAGGAGGACGTGGCCGCCCACCACGATCACGCCCAGCGCGGCGACCGCCTTGCCGCAGGCCTGCAGCAAGGCCACCGCCAGGCTTGCCCCGCCGGCGCCGGGGGCCAGGAGGGGCACCACGACGAGCAGCGGGACCACGGCCAGGTCCTGGAAGAGGAGCGCGCCGAAGGTGGAGCGCCCGTACCGGGTGCCGAGCTGCCCGTTGTCCCTCAGGAGCTGCAGCGCGAAGGCCGACGAGGAGAGCGCCAGCGCCCCGCCGAGGACCACCAGGGTGCCGGCGCTCGCACTCGGCATGATGCCTTTGGCCAGCAGCGCCACCGACCCGAAGG
Organism: Prorocentrum cordatum; assembly: GCA_963575745.1. Taxonomy (NCBI): domain Eukaryota; class Dinophyceae; order Prorocentrales; family Prorocentraceae; genus Prorocentrum; species Prorocentrum cordatum. The sequence goes on along the minus strand of CAUYUJ010015185.1, from coordinate 60,648 downwards.
TGAGAAGATACGTCGCTGTGCCGATTCCGAACACGTCCGCCTTCATGTTCAAGACCTTCTTGATCGACAACTCCAGCCCCATCTCGAAAAGGAAGAATATGATCCCGAATTCGGCGATGACTTCGGCCAACTCCACATTCTGAATCTGGTGGATCCCTGATGGACCTAACAGTAAGCCGATGAGCAGGAAACCTATGATCGGGGAGGTCTTCATCCTCTTCATCAGCGGCACCACGACGGTGGTGGCGAGGAGGAGCACGATCATGTCGTGCGACTCCCCGAGCGACAGGCGCGGGATGAGCCTCGCCCAGGAAGGCGGGCCTGAGGCCGCCGCCGCCATCGTCGCGGCGCACGCGGTGCCAGCGAAGAGGCCGAGGCCAGCCAGCACGACAGCGCACTGCAGGATCCGCCTCCGCCACGGCGGCCGCCGCCCGTGGGGCGAGGCCAGGCGGCGGCCCACGGTGACCTCCCCGCGCCCTGCTGCCGCGCGGCCCAGCGCCGCGAGGCCCAGCGCCGCGGCCACGCGGCGCCGCCACGCCGCGCCGACCGCCCACCCGCGCGGGGGCCGCCGCTGCCGCGGCCGCGCCGCCCGCGGCGCCAGCGGCGGCCGCACCCACGGCCACTCGCAACGGCCGCGGCGGCCGCGGCGGCCGCGGCGGGGAGGGCCCGAGCCTCGCGCGCCGCAGCGCGGGCGCGAGCGCGGGCGGCCGCGCGGAGACGGGGCGCGGCCGCGCCGGGACCGCCATGGCGGCCCCTGGGCCCGCCGACCGCTCTCCGAGGGGCGCCGCGGCCTGGAGCCAAGAGGGCTAAGGTCGCGGGGGGGCCTTGCCGCAGGCAGCTGGGCATCATCCGTGGAGCGCTCATGTGGCGGCCCGCCCAAGATGATGGGGACTTCATGCTGCGAGCGCTTCACTATTCTGGAGGAGGGGCCAATCCCGCCTCTAAACAAGCTCAGCGATCTGCACAAATCCATGATCCTGGGCAGTTGGTACGCTGCTTGGCCAGAAGGGTCACCTGTGCCAAACGCCCCAGGGAGACTGCACTACACAAGTCATCCTGCACCGCTTTGAAGCATGTGGCATGTGGGTGAGGTGAGCGAGTGGAGCATGTCTGCGAAGGCCAGCGCGAGGCGTCGCGTATGCAGCACAGAGCGGAACAGATTGCACTCCGCATCTGCAACAGACGAGCAGTTGGCCCACACGTCGCAGGGCATGCCCAGTGGGCCGACCCTCCTCGTGCTCGTCCTCGTCCTGGTCCTCGTCCTCCTAGCCCTTCCCCTCCTTCTCCTCCTCCTCATCTTCTTATTATTCATAATATTCTTAATATTCAGCTTCTTCTTGTTATTACTATTATTATTGGTATGATGATTATGACTCTTCGTCTTGATCATCATCAGCATCATCATCAGCATCATCAGCATCATCAGCATCATCAGCATCATTATCATCATCATCATCATCATCATCATCATCATCATCATCATCATCATCATCAGCATCATCATCGTCATCATCATCATCATCATCATCATCATCATCATCATCATCATCATCATCATCATCATCATCATCATCATCATCATCATCATCATAAGAATCATCACCACCAGCTCTATCATCATGAGACCATGATCATCATCTTGGGCGTAATCATCAGCAGTCGCATCAGCAATATGTTCGCCTTCCTCCTCGTATTCCTCCGCTCCTCCAGCTTCCCCCTAATCCTGAATAGTCGCGCTCCTTACCATAATCGCACCCGTCGTGATGCTGTTCTCCATTGCCTCGATCCACTGCCCATGCCAGGGCACCTGTAGCACTGCCTTCCTCAGGCTGTCTGGATCCTTGACATTCACGCCAAGAACCGAGTCATGGAGGCCTGCTCCTGATACTTTCTCCAAGTCCTCGCGTGTGGGTGGATCGCCGTTTCTTCCAGCATGGCCCATTCCTGCAACCTTCTCACACACGCTCTAGATGTTTCCTCTCCCCCCCTCTCTCTCTCTCTCGTGTTAGATGCATACAACTGGTGTTCCCTAAGCACCTTGTCTGCAACCGATCCGGAATCGATCGGACGACGTGGCCTCCCGTAAGGCCGTGAGGCCTCTCGCATGGTTTCCCGTATGGTCTCCCGCATGGAGTGGGCTATTGGGCGAGCTGCTGGATCAGGAATCGGTCGGAAGGCGGGGCCTCCCGTGGGGCCTCCCGCATTGTCAGCCGTACGGTCTCCCGTATCGGCTGCCGTATGGTCTCCCAAAAATGGACTCCCGTGTGGTATCCCGTGTGGTCTCCCGCACGTTCTCCCGCATGGTCTCTCGCCTGATCTCCCCGTATGGTCCCCCCTGTGGTCTCCCGTGTGGTCTCCCGTGTGGTCTGCCTCGTGGTATCCCGTATTGTCTCCCGCATGGTCTCCAATACGGTCTCCTGCATGCGCAGCAACATAGAATGATACGGTTATGATTCGAGTGTGCTGTGAAGTGCATGTTGCTGCCAGGATGTAGTGTTATGGTTCCTCTCTCTCGCTCTCTCTCTCTCTCTCTCTCTCGCGCGCTCTCTTTCTATTCTTGTGCGTGGCTCAGTATGCATGTCTGCCTATATTTAAATAGCTGTGCATACATATATATATGGGTGTGTGCAAACAGATATGTATATGCAGAGCATTCCCTCCCCAACTCTCTCTCTCTCTCTCTCTCTCCCCTCTCTCTCTCTCTCTCTCTCTCTCTCTCTCTCAGCCCATATTCTTTCCTCTGCGCGAACGACCAATGGGGACAGAGTGTCGGGAACTCGTGGCTTCCTCTGGTGCCTCCGCGGCATCATCAGGAAATCCTGGGATCCCTGCTACCTCAACATGCCTACAGGCTGGGGAGGGGGAGGAGGAGGAGGAAGAGGAGGAGGAATCAGCCGTGTGCAGACCGTCCTGGGGCCTCGTGGAGCCAGTTAGGGCCAGTCCCTGTTTCCTGCTCCTCGTTCTCCTCCTCTTCATCGACGAGGGGCGTAGTGACGACGACAACGAGGCTGAACAGGGCTGACAGGCAATGTTTCTGGAGGCGGGCACGCAAAAGCCATTGAGAAGCAATCGCACCAATCAACATTCAACTCAAACATGTGAGGGCTCGGAAGCACTACCTGCTAATACCCCGATACTGAAAACTACCAGCTTCCCAACTGATGGGAAGAAGCCTTCAGCATGCGGTCGAATGGAAGGAACACAATGTGCGAAAAAGGGCAGAAGATCGAGTGGGCAACGCGATTGCCAAAAATGGGCCAGGCGGAAGAGGAGGAAGGATGATGAGGGAAAGGAGGAGGCGCAGAGGAGGAGCAGAATTCGAAGACTTGGTGTATGGGCTGATGCGTCGCGTGCGACTCCCCAGTGGTCAGACTTATCACCTATACAACTAGGCCGCACACCACGGCAGCATGAATATTCAACACAACGGCAATTCTCTTACTCGATCGGCGTGGCCCTCGTCGGGCAGGGACCCGAGCGGAATTGAACACCAATTGAGAACAAATGACATCCAACGCACGCCTGAGAGGTCTAAAAAAAAAAAAAAAAAAAAAAAAAAAAAAAAAAAAACGCAACTCCGTCGACGAGGGCTGGCTGGCATCCCCAAACCAGCATATTTTGCAACAGGACATGTTGTTCGGGTTCAGCTCTCACCGTGCTCTAACGAGCTACTTCCTTCATGTTCCAAAAGCACTGTTCCCTTCGGGGAAGGGTACCCTCCCCCTCCCCATCTTCGAAGGGAAGGGGTCAGAGCGTCCAAGATGGCCCAATATGGCTCCAAGATGGCCTCCCATGCTCCACGATGGACTCCGACGGTGCCCCCGACAGCCGAAGATGGCTCAAGATGGTTCCCAACATGCCCCAAGCGGAACCAAAAGACCGCTCCAAGAGGGTTCTAACTGCTCTTGGAGCCTATTCTGGTCCCCCCGCGCGTTTGAGGCACCAAGAATGGCCCAAGAGCGAAAAGGGGCCCAGCGGGGCACGACAAGGCGATGTTAAGGGCCCCAGATGGGGGCCTGGGTATGGAAGCCCACCACCCTATTAATCGATGTTCTCCAAGATGGCTGCAGGAAGCCCTTGAGGGCTCCTAGGAGAACTCCAAGAGAGCCCCAAGAGGACCCCAAGAGGGCTCCAGGACCCCCCAGAAGAGCCCCAAGAGCCCAAAAGGGCTACAAGAGGGCCCGAAGAGGCCCTCGAAAGCAACGCCCTTGCTCTCAGAGATCTCTCTGTTCACCCTGGTTGCCCAAATTGTTTCACGTTGTCCCGTGTCCCTGTGTCTCTTCGTCCCGTGTCCCGTTAGCTCTCATGGGCAGGTTTTCTGAATTGGCCGGTGGGGATATATTTTTTTAAATTTGCGGCCCGCAAGGAAAAGTCCAGAGGGCGGAATGAGGCAACGGGGCGCAATGCCAGATGATTACCATGCAGAGACCACTGGGCGAATGCCAGCGGTAAGGAAGCCGCCACGGGTGGACAACAAACGAGCACAAGCCAGACCCACAGGTGGGGAAACCTGACCAGTGGCCGGGAGAAAGAGAGCAGAGCGGCAGAGGGCGCAGGCGGAAGCAACGCGGCCCGCCGCCAGAGGCGGAAAGCAAGCAGGGACCACTGGGCAGATGCCAGCGGACCAAGGGCACCAGGAGGAACTGCACATGCAAATGGAGCAGTAACATACGCTGAACCTGTACCCTAGCAGCCACAAGGGGCGCAGCACAGGGGAATGGGAAAGAGGCGGAACGGAGCACAGGAGGCCTAGAACGCGGCGGACTCATTCACATGGCACCCTGTGCGTATTCGTCATCATGAATGATGATCACTCCCGACATCGACGAAGGGGGGAAGCCACTTAGCACACAGCTGGACTTCAAATGGTGAAGCACGAGGAGGGGCCTTCAGCCAGTAGCCTCTGCACCACGGCCCGCACTCAACGCGGGCAAAGAACCTGGGTGGGGTTATTTCAGCCGACCGCAGGGGCAGGAACCCACGGGACGCCGCGGGAATCTATGCGCAGTGTAGTGCCCCTCGAACCCAGGAGGTGGCACCAGTCCGTGGCCAGAGCCATCCACTGCAGGCGGGGACAGATGGGGCGACGCCTTCAGCCAATCGACCCGGTCCTCCACGGGCCGGCAACGCGGCCAAAACCGTGGGTGGGGTTATCTCAGCCGACCGCACGGGCTACGAGCCCACGGGGGCCGTGGGGGTCTAGCGCAGTGTTGGGGGTGTACCTCACTCCCAGGAGGTAGCACGGGAACCAAGGCCGCGGCCTGCCACAGCGGTGAAACAAACCCCATCACTGGGTGGGCCGTCAGGAACGTAGCCGCCCAGTGGGAATCCTTCGTCCCTGGGGCAGCCCCGACTGCCACTGCCTGCGTGAGGCGGGACCCATGATAGCCGCGCCTCTCAGGCAAAGTGCTGTGGCGATAGCCGCTGGACTTGTATGCAGCCAGACCCCACAAGCGGAGCCCACGGATACCATGGGCGGACGCAGTGAAAGTGCACCTCACTTCAGGAGGACGCACGTGAACTGGCCCAGCTCCTTCACCTGTGGCCTGTCAATAAGCAGCCTGGAGACTTGCAGTCCTTTGAGTGCCACAAGCCGATGGGACGCCACCATCGTACCCATAGCGCAAGGAGGAGGGGAGGAGGGCAGCCGATAGCCGCTAGCAGTTGAATAAACTGGTGGGGATATACGCGAAGCGTGCAGAATTCGTTGGATCGAGCTGTCTATGGTTCCGCACGTGATCTGGATCTCGGGCTGACGAGCGCAAGGCCGACAAAATTGCAACATTACGTATTACGTGATCTTGAGCCCCTCACTGGGGCGAATGTGATGTCGATCTGTCTGATTACGTTTTCAGTGGTCTTAGAACCGTTACCTTCGACTAAACCTTCCCGTCCTCCTGCTTGTACCTCTGAATCCATATGACCAGGGAGGTCCATCCAAGCTAGGGAACGAAACGACACCATGCACCGTCAATATCCAACGACTGGCAGAGGAAAACGCAGCGACTGAGCGGCATAAGAGGCAACACAAACCAATGCAGAAGCAAACAGGCAATTCAACAAACCCCTGACTATGATTTTTCCCCGCCTGTCGCGCGCCGTAAATGGAACTGCCGCGGCATTCAAAAGAGAAGATGCCTTCGATAGAGCTTCGAGCAACTATCAGAAGCTACGAAGGCCACGACCCTCGAGAAGCGTGGGCCTCGTGAGCGGCGGGCGCCGCGCGCCTGCGGGCGCTCCCGGGCCTCATCTGCAGCCGCGCCGAGGAGACAGGGCGATGCTCCAGGGGGATGAAGAGGCGGGAACAGGACGAGGAGGAGGAGGCGGGCCAGCGGACATCACCACCACTTGGAGCCGTTGGGGTGCACACGCAAAGCCTGAGCCTCTGCGCCACTCACGTCTGGAGGTCCCATGGCGCCGAACCTCGAGTCGATGCGCGTCAGCCAGACGATCGGGCTCAGCACCGCGAGCGACACGCCGACGGCGACGAGGCCGACCACGCCGATCATCTGGTGCGTCTGTATCTTGCTGACCATAAAAGTGCGGTAGGTCGACACCCAGAGGACAGCGGGGATGACGTAGATGAGCAGGGTGCCAGCGGTCGTGCGGCCGAAATTGATGGCCATCGCGTCGATCTTGTGTGCCGAAGTGCTCGTCAAGACGACCGCGGTGAGCAAAACGATGCTGAATACGTTCTGGAAGGCGACCTTGCTGAAGGCGAGGTCCCACTCCGGCATCATGCTCGACAACAGCTCCACCAGCGCCTCGCGCATCGCCGCGAAGATCAGCGGAAAGCAGCCCGCGAGCCCCACGCTTAGCGCCACGCGGGCGGCGATGGCCAGCTGGTCGTTGCTGGCGTAGTTGTCCAGAGTGATCAGGTGCGCAGTGTCGCCGAAGGTCAGGAAGCAAATTTGCTGGCCCAACGGGCCGACGGCTTGCTAGTTCCCCCAGGGCTTGCCCCTCTTACCACCCAAGTTCTCCATTTGTTCCCGCAAGACTGGCCTTCTTCCTGACGGACTGGCCTCTTTCCTGGCGGAGCGCCAGTTAAGAGTCCAGCTTGGGGCGTTTTCCAAATATCAGTTGCGCACGCAGGCTTTCTATAGCCCAGTGGCACCTTAACAACTCGCAACTGAGATTCGCTGTCTGCAAATAAGATACAAGCAGTGGTGAGCAGTATGCGAGCACATATGCGCGAGGGCATGAATTCTCGACATCTTCGCTGGTTTCAATGGCGAGCGGGGGAACACGAGGGGTTGGGCTTCATCCAGGGCCCCGAATCTGGCCGAAGCCACGTTCCTCCGAAACGTCGACCGAAGCACTCTACCTTCTATACAGAGACACAGATGCCTGTATGTGCATATATATATATACATATCACGTATCCCAAAACATGCATAAACAGTTGAGTATCGATACACACACGTGAACACATGTTGTATGGAAAGGGTCTAAGCTACGTGGTGCAAGCTTTGTGGTGCACGCTATGTAGCGCAAGCTGCGTAGTGCAAGCCATGCTGCCTAAGCTATGCGGCGCAACATATGTGGTACAAGCTACCTGGTGTACGCTATGTGATGCTGTCTGAGTGGTTGGAGCCACGGGCCGCCCAGGACCATCGTGACCCCTCCTGGGTCATATGATCCTCATGGCCCTTTCAAACCTGTGGCGGAAATGGCTTCCATGAGACCCATAGTTCCTCTGAGAACTGAATGATTCGCGAGCCCTATGAGTTGTGTGGGCATTGCGGCCCTGTGAGCCTCATGACATGAACACGTTGGGCCCCATGAGTTCTACCATCAGGGGCCCCATTAGCCTCATGAGCCGTCCCGGCTGTGAGTATGACCCCTTTATGAGCCTCGAACCGTCCCGGGCTGAGCGGGGCCGCGACGAAGGACGGATCGAGAGGAGGGGTCAAGGTGGACTACGGAGGTTCGGGGTTTTAGGGGGTCGAACGGGTTGGGTAGGAGGTTTGAGGAGGGTAGAGGAGACGTCTTGAAGAGGAGGGTTGACGAGGAGTGCTGCGGAGGGCTGAGGAGGGAGAGTCAGGAGACTGATCCAGGAAGAAGATTGTGGAGTATGGGTCAGGAGGACGATCGGGGAGAGTTCAGGGCGAGGATTGAGGAAGGGGGGTTGAGGGTGTATGATGAGGGCTGATGAGGGCTGATAACGCAGGCTGCAGAGAGGGAAGATGGGGAAGTTGGCATACAGGAGTTAGGAGGAGGAGTCAAGACAAAGGTTATATGTACAGAGAAGGGCTGAGGAGGAAGGCTGTTGAGGATGATTTTGGAAGAGGGCTAAAAAGTGGTAAAGAAGGGAGTTGAGGAGAAGTGTTGAGGGGGAAGTGTCAGGAGGGGCCAGAAGAATGGCTCAGGCGAAATACTGAGGAGGAAGGGCAATGTGAAGGGCTGAAGTGGGATGAGGAGGGGGAGGTGAGAGGACGGTGAGGGAACCATGATGGGATGAGGCGATGCAGTGAGGATGGGGATGGGAGGCGGGGGAGATGAGGTGGAGGGGGAGCTGAAAGGATGTGAAGGGGATGATGACGGGAGGCTGTGGCGAAGTGAGGATGGGGATCTGAGGCGGAAGAGATGAGGCAGAGGACGCGAAGGCGACGAGGACAGGGACAGGTGGAATAACAATGATGGTAAGGATGGGAGGGACCAGAGGATCTGATAACGGAAAGTTGGCGAGAAGGTGGGTTGGCGAGAAAGAGCAGGGGGCGGGGACAGACCGCGGACACAGAAAGCCACTGGAACATTAGATGCATGAGGTGATCCAACGACGGGGCTGACGAGCGTTAGAAAGCAGGTGAGCACACGAGGATGGAACGAAAGAGAAAGAGAGAGAGAGAGAGAGAGAGCGAGAGGGACACACACACACACACACACACATATGCATAGACAGACAGAGAAAGACATGGATGGAGGAGAGGTGACATAGGACGAGCACGTTGCGTTCCCGTCCCCAAGGGACCTGTCAACCTTTCAAATCAACACACACAGAGGAGACGCACGATTACGATACTAGTCAAAATGCATGATCGTTCCAGACTCGGGAACGGGAAGAGAGGAGACGAGAGGAGGATACAAATACCAAAGTCCACAAATCACATCGGAGATGACACGTACATATAGTCAAATTCGGGAGGACAGTCGCCTCCTCCTCTTCCTCCTCCTCTTCCTCCTCCTCCTCCACCTCCCATCCTCACACCACTCCGCCCCCTCCCCATCCCATCCTCACCTCCGCCACCTTTTCCTCCTCCTCGTCCTCTCTCACCCTCGTATCCCCCCCCATTCCCCCGCAGCTGCCCAGGCGAGGAGGCATCAAGAGGAGAGGCGTGCAAGGTTACAACCCGAATTGTACCATACGAGGAGTGGCTACAACCCGAAGGGGATCATACTAGGGGTGGCTGGGAGTCTAGCTACAGCCCGAGTGTGATCCTAGGGCTGGGCTGGCTCTGGGGGATCTCGAGGACCCCCTAGAAGCCGAATGAATTCGGAAGAGCCCTGAAGAACCCAGAGGAATCATGAGGAATCCTGGCACAGCTTGAAAAATACTGCGGCGTCCTTCCTGAAGACTGCTGCGCAATCAAAGAACATCCTTTGGAAAGTGTGAGAATTCGACGGAATCGTGCCGCAACAAAAAAAACATCAACGCCCCATTGGCATCATGAAGACTCGTGGGCGAAGCGTAAGAATTCGGAGAAACCCAGACGGTGCCTGAAGAATCCTGAGACACCCAGAGGGTCACTGAAAATCCCAAGGTGTTCCGTAGAACAGAGGGAGCGCAATCTACCATCGCTTGACTGGGCCCCCCCCCCTTCCCGGAAACTGGGTGGGGGGGAGGAAATCCCTCCCCCTACTCTGGGGACCAGGGGGGAGGGGGGAGACAACCTTCCCTCCCCGGCGGAAGTCCGGGGGGGGCGGGTTCGAGCCGGCTCTGATCGAATCCTACGATGGCCAGGTCTAGCTCTGACAGAATCCTACCAGGGCGGGATCCAGCTCAAATAGAATCCTACAGAGTCTCGTTCCAACTCTAAAAGAATCCTGCTACGGGGGCTGGATCCAGCTCTAGTGGAATCTGACTTGGGCTCGACCCAGCTCTCATAGTTCTACAATGTCTAGATCAAAATCTGACAAAATCCTACCACGGCAGGGTCCAGCTCGAATGGGATCCTAAAGAGGCTTGCTCCAACTCTTCAAGAGTCCGGCTACCAGGGCTGGATCCAGCTCTAAGAGAATCCTAATTTGGCGCGGTCCAGCTTTTAACAGAAACATCCGATGGGATTGTTACAGTTCTCATAGGACCCTACGATGGACCCTCTTAGGGTTCGATCCACCTTAGCACAATCCCACTAGGGCCCGATTCAAATGTAATTGATTGTTACAAGAGCTACGTCCAGCTGGTAGAATCCCACTGGGGTTGGATCCAGCTGTCATGGATTCCCCCCCTCCCCCCCCCTGGTCTGAACCGGGGGGCGGGTGGGGGCTCCCTCTCTCCCCCACCCCCTGGTTCGAAGTAGGAGACTGTTTTACCCCCCCCCCAACCCTGGTTCGAACTGAGGGGAGGGGGGGGGCTTGCCAGTAGCGAAAAAAAAACGCTCTTTCGTAGACAGCCTGAAAAACCCAGAATCGATTGGAGGTTGGGGCGTGAGGTCGAAGTGGAACGGAGAACCCCCCACCAGGAAATCGGCTTCGGTTTCGGGTTCGCGTCGCATGTGCGGGCGAGGCGAAGCTGCGTGCGCAGGTGGGCGAGAGGAATGACTCCGCTTTGGCTAAGGCAGGCCCAGAGCCGCTGCCCGCCCCTCCTCCCTCCACGGTGGACGGGCGGCGGCCACGTTGCCCCGCCGTGGTGTCCCGTCGCTGCCCGCCTACCCCCGACGGTGGGCGGGGGGTGGCCAGGCTGTTCTGCCGTGATGTCCCATCGGTGTCCCGTCGGTGTCCCGTCGCTGTCCCATTGCTGCCCCGTCGGTGTCCCGTCGGTGTCCCGTCGGTGTCCCGTCGGTGTCCCGTCGTTGTTCCGTCGGAGTCCCGTTGGTGTCCCGTCGATGTCCCGTACGTAGGTGTCCCGTTGGTGTCCCGTCGGTGTCCTGTCGGTGTCCTGTCGGTGTCCTGTCGGGGTCCTGGCGCTGTCCCGTCGGTGTCCCCTCGATGCCGCATTGGTGTCCCACCAGTGTCCCGTAGTGAGACAGATAGTGAAATCGATAATGAGACCGAATGTGAGAACGATAGCGAGATCGATAGGCGAATCGATAGCGAGATCTATCGTGAGAGCGATAATGGATAATGAGATCGATGGCGAAACCGGTAAGGCGATCTAAATGAAATCGATAGCAAGATCGACCGTGAAGTCGCTAGCAAGATCGATCGTGAAATCGATAGTGAGAAGGATACTGTGACCGATTGTGAGATCGATCGAATAACACCGGCAATGGGATCGATAGTGGTATCGGTATTGAGACCGATAGTGGGATCGGTGATAATATCGATACCGAGATCGAAAGCGAGATCGACGGAAAGATCGGTAGCGGGATCGTTAGTGAGATCGCTAGCGAAATAAATCGTGATACCAATCGTGAGATCGATAGCGATACCGATCGTAAGATCGATCGTCAGATCGACCGATAGTGGGATCGATAGTCAGATCGATTGAGTGCGACGTTGGTTCTTCTCCCCCCAGAACCTCTTTATCTCCCGAAGGGTGGCCGTGCAAGTATACAAAATAATTCCCACATAACCAGTGGGGATCCTTAAAGTCAGAATGCTCCATGGTGAGTCCAGCAGATTCCAAGGAAATGCTCAGGAGCGCTAGAAACTCGGAGGAATCCATGCGAATCCTGACTGTTTCATTGGGAGTGTCCGTATTCCTGATGAACCTTGGTGCCTCCTGAAGAATCCGGCGGGGTCTTGGGGAGCCCTGAAGACAATTGAAGTAGTCTCTAGGGTGTCCTCAGGACCCCTGAGGAACACTTACAAATCCAATAGAGCCAGGAAACCTCGTGGATTCTGCGGAACCCCGAGGACTCCGAAGGCATCATGAAAAAACCGGACGATTCATCAAGACTGCACAACAAATAAGAGGATTCCTGAAACAGCCAAAAGGGAACTGAATATTCCTCAGGCACCTTGAGTAACCCTGACAATCATTTGTTCCCAACCATATTGTGTTGGGTCCCCGCTTTGAAGAGGCAGCGCCCCGCGTTCCTCCTCTCCTCCTCAATCATCATCAGCATCATTCGCATCATCATCCTCATCATCGTCAGCATATTCTCATCAGCACCATCATTGTCACCATCGTGGCCCCAGTGTGAATTCCATCGAAGGTCCCACTGGCGCAATACGCATGCGGTTACTGTGGGTCCCAGTGGCGTAGTCCGCACGCGGTTCCTGCGCCCAGTACAGCGCTTGGTTGCCCCAGCGGGGGCTCCACCGAAGGTCCGATTGGCGGAGTCCGCTTGCGAAGCACAGCGCTTCGTGGCCCTATACGGAGCTCCACCGAATGCCCCAGTGGCGGAACTCGCACGCAGTTCCTGCCCCCAGCACAGCGCTTCGTGGCCCCATGGGGAGTTCGACCGAAGGTCCCAGTGGCGCAGTCCGCATGCGGTTCCTGCGCCCAGCACAGCGCTTCGTGGCCCCATAGGGAGCTCCACATTTCACACGCTTCGTGGCCCCATAGCCTGGGCGCGAGCGGTCCGCAGCCAGACCTTCTCTCGGTCCTGTAGAATATCACCCTGGGCCGTCGGTTGTTCGGCGCGCCGCTCCCTCGGACGACATCGCCCAGGCGTGATCTTGGACTGCGGCCGCCACAAGATCGGGAACGGCAAGAAGGAGGATTGCGACTGGTGGCTGGAGCTCTACGCGCTGTTCTCGCGCGCCACGCGCCACGAGGACCTCCTGTTCATGCGGGCGCCACGGATCGAGTTCTTCCTCGCAGGGCCGCCGAAGGGTTTGCTGAAGCAGCTGGAACAGGTTGCGGCGCGCACGAACTGGTACAGGAGGGAGGCGACGGCCCTCGCCAGGAAGCTAGGCTTCACCGAGTTTACCCGCGAGGCCTGGCCAGGGGAGCGGCCCGCCCGAGCCTCGCCTTCCCTCGACGGTCTGGAGGTTTGGCCCCACGCCGCGGGCGACCCGCGCGCGTCGCTAGGGCCCTCTCGGAACGACCAGCGCGCGCCACGGGAACTCCACGCTGCGTTATGCCCAGCGCCTCGCTCGCCTGTCGTCGCTCTGCCCAGCAGCCAAAGACTTGCCCGCAATCGGCCAGCAAGCTAGCTCTCGTGGCTCCACGCAGCGGACGACCCGCGCGCGTCGCTGGGATCCTTTCGGGACGACCAGCGCGCGTCGCGAGGACTCCGCGCTGCGCTGTACCCGCAGCCTTGGGTTTTGGAGTGCGCGGGCGCAGAGGGAACAAAAAAAAGAAGGACAATCTCGGACGGTCAAGCTTTCCTCGCTACCCCCCATCAAACAGATCACGGACAGAGGGAGCCATGCCGAAGGCCTTTTAGGGAGTTCCACCGAAGACCCCACCGGCAGCGCCCGCGTGCCGCCGCCAATCCATGTCGGCACACCCCTCACGCGGTTCGTGTCCCCATAGGAAGCTCCACCGAAGACGATATTCACAGATGCGGTACTCACAGCTGCATATGGTTGCGTCAGTCGCCAGGCTAGCTGTTTTTTGTTCCGGACTCCGCTGCTGACAGCCCTCGCAGGTTTCGCCCCTAAGCGTGGAAAACTTGAAACGAAGGTGCGGCGCGCGATGCGGTCTGCTCCACTCCCCTGCCACTGCTGTCCCGCCCAGCAGGGCGGACGAATCCTGCCCCCCTCGAGAGCAACGCAGATCCCCCAGCCCCGTCCAGACCGCGGCGCCTGGCACACTCAGTACACTCTAGGACGACGCAGGCATTAAAAGCGAAGCCGACGATTCAGAGATCCCCCACACGAAAAGCTCCAACACCACAGGCACACCTATGAAGGGGACCACGCACTGCGACTCCCGCGCGCCGTCGGCCGAGAGCACGACCGCGGTGAGAAGGGGACCCTCTGATGACCACCCCCAGCCCTTTGCCAGAATGACGGGTTCCGTGTCAGAGCAGCAACCCACCACAAAGAAGGGAGCGAAGCAAACGGACCCGTGCCATGAGCGATCGCCGATGAACGACACCTGACACACGACACGACAACGAGGCCGCACACCAGCTCGAGCCATCCTGAACAAGAAGTCGAAGGGCGTTGCGATCAGCCATAGACGGAAGATAAATGTGATAGCAATGAAGAACAGGCCAACAAGCTCAAGAAGAAGCCGACCGAGGCACCAAGGAGCGACCCAGCTGAGCTCGCGGACGGCACAACGATACAACAGCCGGTCACCGCTCCAGCAAGCCCGCCGTGACGTAGATGATCCAGTGCGGCCCCAGCGGACGGCCATGCCTCAGCACGGCGATAGCGCAGGGTCGTCACCAGCATGCAGCCACCGAGCGCCACGGGCAGCGAGGAGAGCAAGTCGGGGGGCGGCGGGACGGAGGAGGGCGGGGAGCGGGGGGCGGGGGGCGGAGGACGGAGGACAAGGAAGATGTTTATGGCAGCCTCGTGCGAATCGACTGGGCCGCCATCCCGTACGCAACCCCTTGTCGAAAGGCCACTCCCGTCAGCGCGCGTTGACCAGCAACCAGTAGCTCAGCGCCGAGAGCTTGCCGGTCGCGAACCGCCTCGTCTAATCGCTTCAGGATGGCATCAAGCGGGATCTCGTTCATGCAGATCGTGACCTTGGAGAGGAGGGACAGGTACGCCGCACTGCGTGCAGCTTGGTTCGGATCGTTGCAACGTCGCGCCATCTTCTTCCGCTGCTGAACGGAGCAGGCTGTAGAAGGGGGCGGTTGGGGAGGTTCGGAAAATCGTGGGGCGTCGGGTGGGGCGTCGAGTAGGGCGTCGGGGAAGGCGTCGGGTGGGGCGTCGGGCGGCGCATCGGGTAGGATGTCGCGGGGAGGTGGTGAGGCGTCCAGGGGTTGGAAAGGTCGTGGAACCCTGAAAATTATGAGGGCCCTTAGGGATTCAGAAAAACCCTGAGGATTCATGAGAATCCTGGGGAAATGTAAAGGATCCAGTGAAATCCAAAATAATCCAGATGATTACATAATTAGAAAGCCTTCGGGTTACTTTTGAGCCATGAAGAGCCCTGAAGACCCCTGAGGGATCCTGAAGATACATGAAGAGCTCTGGAACATGTTAATGGATCCTACCGACTGCTTGTGAACTCTCATGCTCCAATTGATGTTTGCACTTACGAGTTCTTCATTGCGTCTCTGAAGCATTGGATGGGACCAGCGCAGTTTCGCGATGTTACCGCCCGCTGCCGCCTCGTTGCCACCTCGCTGACGCCTCTTGCGCTGGGTGGGCCCAGCGAGGTTCCACGTTGCCGCCCCTCGCCGCCTCGTAAGCTGGGTGGGTCCAGCGAAGCTTCGCCACGTTGCCGCCCGACGCCGCCTCACTGCTGCCTCGTGCGCAGGGTGGGTCTGGAGAGGTTTCGCCACGCTGCCGCCTCGCTGCCGCCTCATGCGCTGGGCAAGTCCGGCGCCGTTTCGCCATGTTGCCGACCGCTGCCGCCTCGTTGCGACCTCGTTGCCGCTCTGTGCCATGGATGGATCCGGCTGCTTTTCGTCACGTTGCCGCCCGTTGCCGCCTCGCTGCCGCCTCGTCAGCTGGGTGCGTGCGGCGAGGTTTCGCCATGTTGCCGCCAATTGCCGACTCCCTGTCACCTCGTGCGGTGGGTGGGTCTGGCGCCGTTTCGCACCGTTGCCGCTCGCTGCCGCCTCGTTGCCGCCTCGTTGCCGCCTCGTGCGCTGAGTGCGTGCGGCGAGGTTCCGCCACGTTGCCGCCAGTTGCCGCCTCGTTGCCGCCTCGTGCACTGGGTGGGTCCAGCGACGTTTCGCCACGCTGCCGCCTCGTTGCCGACTCATTGCCGCCTCGCGCGCTCGGTGGATCTGGCGAGACTTCGCCATGATGCCACCACCACATTGCCGCCTCGTTGCTGCCTCGTGCGCTGGGTGGGTCTGGCGACTTTTCGTATCGTTGCCGCCCGCTGCCGCCTTGTTGCCGCCTCGTGCGCTGGGTGGGTCCAGCGACGCTTCGCCACGCTGCCGCCCGCTGCCGCCTCGTTGCCGCCTCGTGCGCTGGGTGGATCCGGCGACGCTTAACCACGTTGCCGCCGCGTTGCCGCCTCGTTGCCGCCTCGTAAGCTGAGTGGATCTGGCGACGCTTCGCCACGTTGCTGCCAGTTGCCACCTCGTTGCCGCCATGAGCGCCTGGTGGGTCCAGCGACACTTCGCCACGCTGCCGCCCGCTGCCGCCTCGTTGCCGCCTCGTTGCCGCCTCGTTGCCGCCTCGTTGCCGCCTCTTGCGCTGGGTGGGTTCAGCAAGGTTTCGCCACGTTGCCGTCAGTTGCCGATTCGTTGCCGCTTCGTGCGCTGGGTGGGTCTGGCGACGTTTCGCCACGTTGCCGCCCACTGCTGCCTCGCTGACGCCTCGTTGCCGCCTCGCGCGCTGGATGTGTCTGGCGCCATTTCGCCATGTTGCCATCTCGTTCCCGCCTCGTGCGCTGGGTGAGTCTGGCGAGGTTTCGCCACGTTGCCGCCCGTTGCCGCGTTCCCTCCCGCTTCGAGCTTGCACCAAGTATACTACACAACACATCTTGCACCACATAGCTTGCACCACGTGACGATAGCTCACACGTCCGCAGCACAATTACATGACCGTTTAGGGCCCACGCTGGCTCACAAAATGCGGAGGAATCCTGAGGAAACCCTCGGACTACTGGGGAGCTTCTTGAGAAACCCGAAGAACTCGAACGCCTTTCGGGACTGCCAGAAGCCTCTCAGGAGCCTCCCAAAAGCCTCTCGGGAGCCTCCCCAAAGCCTCTCAGGAGCCTCCCAAAAGCTTCGCGGGAGCTTCCCAAACGCCTCTCGGGAGCCTCCCCAAACCCTTTGAGGATCCTCCAAGAAGCATTTCAGAGCCCTCCCATGGGCCCCAGGAAGCATTCAAGGATCCTCCAAGAAGCCTCTAAGGAGCCTCCAAGGAACCCCTCAGGAGCCTCCGAGAAACAGCTAAGGAGCTTCCAGGAAGCCCATCAAGAGCCTCCAACAAGCATCGCATAGCCGTAGCATGTTACATTCGATATGGAAAAATCGATCTGGCATGCACCCCAACTACCACAGCCCCAGTTCACAGGGAAATTTAGTGTGCCCATACCCCGACAGCCTTGGGACATTACCTGCTTCCCTTCCGCCACGACTGCAAGGTGCTTCGGGTTGCCCGCCTCTGGAGCCCTCGGGCGAGTCAAAAAAGAACGAGTCCCCGCTCTCGAAGACAAAACCCCTGACAAGAAAAACGATGAATCCACGCTGGCGCACCACAGACGGCCCCAAGACGCACTCAAGATGCGCCGAGGGGCACCCAAGCCGCCCCCGGATGCTCTCAAAACGCGCCCCATACGCTCCGAAAGGTCGCGAAGACGCCCCAAGAAACCCCCCAAAGGCCCCAAGACCCCATGGAGCCCCCCATCGAAAGCTTCCGAGATGGCCAAGGTCACTGCGAAAAGCAACATGTGTCACTGATGCAGGCCGTGTCGCCGCCGCGGGTTCCTTTTGGTTTCTGAGGCCCCGAGGTGGGCACAAGAGAACCTGAAAAACCCCGAACAGACCCAGAATGCTCCACAAGAGAGCCCCAGACAGGCTGCAAGAAGTTGTAAGAGTGAGGGCCAATCGGTGGCAGGCCCAAGGATGGCCCCAAGACGGAACCAACAGACCTCCATATGGATCAAACATGGTCCGTGACAGGCCCCCGAGACGCGCCAACAAGCACCTGAGAGGCTCCCAAGGTGATACCAGAGGCCCAGAGAGGCCCCAAAAAGAGTCCTCCAAGATGCTCCCAGCAGCCTTAGGACGGGCTGACATTGCGAATGTTGGGTGGTCACGTGTTCCGCGAGGCTTTGCCCTCGATCTGCCCAGCGGCTATTCTCCCCCCACCGCAGCTGCACACATCGGCTTGGGAAAACTATACCACAGCCAAAAAAACTGAATCGTCCTCACGAACTGCCCTGATAACACCCAGGCGCCCCAAACAACCCTCAAGATGGTCCGACTGTCCACGAAGGGAGTAGGTA
>CAUYUJ010015185.1:0-30000 GCA_963575745.1 Prorocentrum cordatum | reverse complement strand
GAAACGCAGGGACGAGGGGGAGGAGGGGGAGGAGGCAAGCTAGGTGCGCTCGCGTCATATCTGACGTCCTACCCCTCCCTCCCATCCCTTACCATGGCGTTGATTTTCTCTATCCGCGGACGCGTGTCGTAGCGGACTTGTGGCTCCGCGCGCGCGTGCGTAGTGTGGTGCGTGCGTGCGTGCGTGCGTGCGTGCGTGCGTGCGTGTGTGGTGTGTGGGTGGTGGTGGTGGTGGTGGTGGTGGTGGTGGTGGTGGTGGTGGTGGTGGTGGTGGTGGTGGTGGTGGTGGTGGTGGTGGTGGTGGTGTGGTGGGTGGTGGTGGTGGTGGTGGTGGTGGTGGTGGTGGTGGTGGTGGTGGTGGTGGTGGTGGTGGTGGTGGTGGTGGTGGTGGTGCGGCGCGGTGGTGGCGGGCGGATGGGCGCGCGAGACAGAGGCCCGCGCTGGGGCGAGAACGCCATCCTGAACGACGGAGGCCAAACACCGATCCGAAAATGAGGCCCACGCTGCAGCGGGAGCACGAGTCGGAACGATTCGGGAGCAGAAATGAGGCCGGCGCTTCAGCGAGAGCAGCATTTTGAAAAAAACACAAGCGAAAACCCGTTTCCCGGGAATCCTGCGTGTAAGAAAACAATACGCGGGGGGGTGTCTGGTATCTTCGGGACGCCATCAGGGGAAGTGGGAGAGTATTTTCATATTGTGCAAGTGTAGAGGAGAGGAGGAGGAGAAGGAACGCGGGGCGACGTCTCTTCAAAACGAGGACCCAACACCACAGGATGGTTGGGAACAAATCTGTTCAATGACAGGGGGTTGGCGGGCAGGGCAGCGTGCCAGATATGGCGCGAGTGCACCGAGCTGGTCCTCCCCCACCTACCTTCGTATCCTTCTCTTCCTCCTGATCCTCCTTCCCCTTTTCCTCCACTTTCTTCTCCTCGTCCCCCTTTCCACCCTTCTCCCCAACCACATCCCCCACGCCTGCCGTCACTACCGCCTCTGCCCCTGCCGCCACGGCCCTCGTCTGAAATTAGAGCCGGCAGCAGCTCTGGGACAAGGGCGCACGAAAGCAGAGATTTCTTGTTCAGGAAGAACTCAAACGACATTTTGGGCGACGAACACTCTGCAACGGCAATATGCACATGTCACAAAACACCTTGTGGAGGTGGTGAACATTTCAATCGGTACGACGGGACAGAAGTATGCATGAAGTTATCCAGACAGTCTTCGTATCTACAAAGGAGGAAGGATCCAATAATGATGTATGTGTGCACAAATGTGCGGTTGGCGAAACTTCCCGCTGAGCCAATAACAAGATGAATTGTTGTGAAGTCGTGCGAACGCGCTTGCTGGATTCGCGACCTATCACTATGCGGGCCGTAAAACGGGGCCCGCGGCCAAACATGTCTAGTGCCGTCATCGTCTAAAGATTTCTTCGCGCGTTCGTTGCCACCTCCCTTCGTCCCACCCTCCATCCGAGAAGACAGCTGGTCGGGCGTGAGCGGTCAAAGCGGTCCCGCGGAGCAGTGCGCCGATCGCACCCGCACCGTTTTCGTCGATTCGCATCTAGCCCAGGCAGGCCCCCAATTGCGCGAAGCCTGGAAACCCACACGGATCACGGAAAAGGCGGGGCGAGGGGGGGGAGGCAGAAAGATGGAGAGGAGGACAAGGCGGAAGGACATAAGGGCGAAATTTGGGGAAGGAGAGGAGGGAGACGGAAGAGTGGAAAAGGAAAAGGGAGAAAGGAAGACGGGGGAAGCGGGGAAGCAAGAAGGGGGGAGAGGAAGGGGAGGGGGAGACTAAGAAAATAATGGCTTTAGGTGTATGTGCCAGTGTATGATCACGTGTCTACAGATATGTGTAATAGGTACGTACCTATATGTCTATATATATATATATATATATATGCTGGCCCCACACTGAAATCCACCTGCGAGCTAAGTTCGCTTGGTCGGTCCTGATGCCGCCGACCTTGTTTTCTGACGTACGTTCATGGCCATGGTGCTTTTTGTCATGGCGATGATATGCCTCTTGAGGATGAAATGTGCACTTCTGCTACTGTTTGTGCTGGAGATGACGACGGATACTACCGCGCACAGCTCATCTGCTGGTGATGATACTGCACAAACTGTGTCTGCGACGGTCATAGCGACCATGCGTGGATGTTGCGCGTTTTTTAACTGATGCTGGCGTCGTGGATGCTGACGATGCGTGTGCTATGACATTGCGCGCACTGAAGTACAACCAGTCCCAATCACTGCGACTTGGTCGCTCGAACGCATTCCGCCTCAAGAATGTGAAATCAGTCAGAAACGAGTCACGTGCGCCACGAACTCGCCCTCATCATTGCGCCCGTCTGCAACCACAGATCTTTCGCCCTGTTCCAGTACAACCACTGTGCGCTGCGAACAGCGGCCGCCGAGCTGGCAGCGCCCGGCGGCATGCGGCGGCCCTTGAGGGTCTCGCGGATGAATCTCCACGCGCGATCGATGATCTGCGTTCCTCCTTTGGTTTCCACAGACGACCCATCGGGCAGCTTGTGCGTTACGAGACGCACGCAGGTTGGTTTTTGCCATACCCACTTGCCGCCACGCATCACACGCTTCTTGCAATGGCGGACCGAGTCGCGTTTGACCCCGTCCACCTTCGTCGCGTAGCTCTCAGCCCTGTCGGTATGGAGGATGATATGACGCTTGCGTAGGTAACGATCAGCAAGAGGCTTCCAGTCAATATTCTTGATAGCCCCGCTTCGCCGTCCGCGAAGACGTCGCCCGAACAAGGACCAACGAATCAGGCCGCCCCCGCTCGATCACGCCAGCCCGCTGCTCCCACGCAACCTTCTCGCAACCGTCCTCCGCCTGGCCCTTGCCGAATACCGCCTCGTCTGCTTCCGCGTCGCGCCATGCCCTTCCCGTGCCGAATGTGATGCTCTTCTCACGCTTCACGACGAACTTCGCCCTCTGCTGTTGCAGCTGGCTGCCCATGCCCTCGCACACCTTGTGGTTCACGTTGGACAGTGAGCGCCGCATCGCCGCGTGCGCGCCGCCAGCAAGCAGACACATCAAAGCAGCAACTTGGTCCTTGAACGGCATTGATCGCGGTCCGTGAACGCACGAAAACAACGGATTCCCACGGCGGGGCACATCGAACTTATGGCGCGCCTTTCGGTTGCACCTGTACCTCAGCCCACGATTAAAGACGCTCTTCGGGGCGCCGAGTCTGCCTATCCCGCACCGCGGGCACGACCGCAAAAGGTGGATTGCCCCACGTAAAGATTAAACGCAACGACGCTTATAAACTTAGAATTTCACGTACTGCAAGAAACCCGCAACCAAAACCACCCAAACATGTACGTGATTCCCCTCTGTGGGCGACATCCGTAAACATCATGAAGTGAGGGTCCGCCGTGGCTGAAGTTCCTTGAGCAAGTTAAATGTACTTCGATATTTTCCAGAGGTTCGATTCTAATGGCAGCACTCCCGCGCCCAGAATATACAAGAAACAAAGAAATCTTCCGCCTTGGCAACACCAATAGTAAAGGAAAAACCCGCAAGGGGTGCGCCCGCCGTGGATCAAGTTCCTTAAGAATACGACATTGACTGCGATGGTTTCCATCTGGTACGAATCTCTAAGTGTAGGCATCCCGAGCCCAAGAAACATACACAGAATCCCTCCCTTGTTGACGGCCCGAATAACAGAATAAACCTTCAAGGGGCGCGTTCACCGTGGCTCGAATCCTCAGAGAGAGCGAAATCGTTGGCCATGTTGAACTTTCGGCACGCATCTGATGGCAAGCACCCCGCCTCAAAAATAAACAAAAATTCACAGAATGCCTCCCTTTTGACGACGCGAATAAAAGAAGAAACCGTCCTCAAGGGGTGCGTCTGCCGCGCTCAAATTTCCTGAGAAAGCGAAATCGCTGGCAATGCTGATTTTTCAAAACGTTTCTGATGGCAAACGCGCCCTGCGCCCAAAATAAACAAAAATGCACAGCATTCCTCCCTTTTGACAATACGACTAAAGGGAGAAACCCTCAAGGGGTGCGCCCACCATGGCCGATGATGTTGTTTCATTTGTCGATACGCTCAACGCCAACGCCAGCCTTCCACGCCCGACAACTACGAACAATGCATAGAAGTTGCCTGTTGTTGCCGTTTAAGAACCCTCAGAAAGGTATACCAGCTGTGCTTGCTTTCCCCCCAAAAAAAAAGAATGTCTCTTTGTGGCGGCCTTATAACAAGCTCTAAGTGGCGAGCTTAGAAAAGGAGAGATGGTTGGTGGCGGCCGTACCAAAGAATTTCTCTTGTGGCGGCCTTACATATATATATATATATGTTGTGGCAGCCCTAGAAAATGATGTCTTTGCAGGTGGCCTTGCACAAAAAAATAGTGGCGACCCTGCAACAGAAGGGTTCCTTTTGTGGCGGCCTTCATGAAGGATTTCTTTTGTGGCGGCCTTACAAAAGGATCCACTTTGTGGCCACCATAAGGAATCCCTTTGTAAGGCCGCCACAAAGGAGTCCTTCTGTAAAGCCACCACAAAATAGATCCTTCTGTAAAGCTACCACAAGTGGAAACCTTCTGCAAGGCCGCCACAAAAGGAATCCTTTTTGTAAGGCCGCCCCAAAAAGAGTCTTTTTGTAAGGCCGCCACAGAAGGAATCTATTTGTAAAGTCGCCACAAAAGGAATCGTTTTGTAAAGCCGCCACTAAAGGAATCCTTTTTTAAGGCCGCCACGAAAGGAATCCTTTTGTAAGGCCGCCGCAGAAGGAATCTATTTGTAAAGTCGCCACAAAAGGAATCCTTTTGTAAGGCCGCCACAAAAGGAATCCTTTTGTAAGGCCGCCACAAAAAAAAAGTCTTTTGTAAAGCCGCCGACCCTGGCGCTGCGCCGGCCCCCGCGCCGCCAGGGGCGGGCATTCGAAAATGCGAAAAAAAACAGAAAATACAAAAAAAAACAAAAAAAAAAAACAAAAAAAAACGGACATCCCAAGAAATCCATGCGAAAAACCTGCAAAACTGACAGATGGTGACCACGAAACCTGTGAAAACACTGTGTTTCGTGACGTCGAGAAGCCCAAACTTTGTGTTTTCTTCTGTTTCGTGGCGATCATATATAACAAGAAACATTCGTTTTCTTCAGATTTTGCAATTGCTTCGCATGGTTTTCTGCGGATGTCCTTGGTTTTCTTTGTTTTTTTTGCATTTTCTGCCTCTTTTACATTTTCGCGTGCCCACCCCTGGCGGCGCGGGGGCCGGCGCATCGCCAGGGGCGGCGGCTTTACAAAAGGATTCCTTTTGTGGCGGCCTTACAAAATGCTTCCTTGTATGGCGGCCTTACACATGGATTCTTTTTGTGGCGGCTTTACAAAAGGATTCCTTTTTTGGCGGCTTTACAGATGGATTCATGTGGTGGCGGCCTTACAAAAGGATTCCTTTTGTGGAGGCCTTACAAAAGGATTCCTTGTGTGGCGACTTTACAGAAGGATCCCTTTTGCGGCGGCTTTACAGAAGGATTCCTGTTGTGGCGGCCTTACAGAAAGATTCCGTTTATGGCGGACTGAACAGAATTCGAACAAAGGGTCCACGTCCAAATGCGAATTGGAAAGACAATGCTGCAAACCACTTCGATGAAAAAAATGTTCGAAGAGAAATTCCAAGAAAGAAGGGTATCAGGTGGATCTTAGTGGGGGGTACCATTCACACACACATATATGTATATATATATATATACAGAAACACATACATATACATATACATATACATATACATATACATGGTCAGGTACAAATGCATGTACATATACGTAAATATATACATATACATATGCATATACATATACATATACATATACATATACATATACACATACACATACACATACCTATACATATACATATACATATACATATACATAAACATATTCGTATACGTATACATAAACATATACATATACATACAGGCATACATGTACTATATACATATACATGTACATGTATGTGTATATAGAAATGCATGCATAGCTGAAGCGGCTCAAGACTCAAGAGGTCTCAATGCAACGAGTCAATGACCGAGGATCCTCAAAACGATCGACATATCGAGGGTATCCTCGATCACGATTGAAAGCGCTCGTGCAGAACGAGGACCCACATAAAATTATCCTGGCGATGGACCCAACCATATGCAGTTACGAGTACCGCAAAGCAGGTTGAGCGAATGAAAGGGAACTCCCTAAGGGGCCACGAAACGTGTGAGAGGTGTGCCGAAATGGGTGCGGTGCCGCCATGCGAACGCAGCCACTGGGGCCCTCGGCGGAGCTCCCTATGGGGCCACGCAGCGTGTGAGGGGTGTGCCGAAATTGGTGCGGTACCGCCATGCGAACGCAGCCACTGGGGCCCTCGGTGGAGCCCCCTATGGGGCCACGAAGCGTGTGAGGGGTGTGCCGAAATGGGCGCGGTGCCACCATGCGAACACAGCCACAGGGGCCCTCGGTGGAATTCCCTATAGGGCCACGAAACGTGTGAGAGGTGTGCCGAAATGGGCGCGGTGCCGCCATGCGACACAGCCACTGGAGCCCTCGGTGGAGCTCCCTATGGGGCCACGAAACGTGTGAGGGGTGTGCCGAAATGGGCGCGGTGCCGCCATGCGAACGCAGCCATTGGAGCCCTCGGTGGAGCTCCCTATGAGGCCACGAAACGTGTGAGGGGTGTCCCGAAATGGGTGCGGTGCCGCAATGCGAACGCAGCCACTGGGGCCCTCGGTGGAGCTCCCTATGTGCCGAAATGGGTGTGGTGCCGCCATGCGAACGCAGCCACGGGGGCCCTCGGTGGAGCTCCCTATGGGGCCACGAAACGTGTGAGGGGTGTGCCGAAATGGGTGCGGTGCCGCCATGCGAACGCAGCCAGTGGGGCCTCGGTGGAGCTCCCTATGGGGCCACGAAACGTGTGAGGGGTGTGCCGAAATGGGTGCGGTGCCGCCATGCGAACGCAGCCACTGGGGCCCTCGGTGGAGCTCCCTATGGGGCCACGAAGCGTGTGAGGGGTGTGCCGAAATGGGTGCGGTGCCGCCATGCGAACGCAGCCACTGGGGCCCTCGGCGGAGCTCCCTATGGGGCCACGAAGCGTGTGAGGGGTGTGCTGAAATGGGCGCGGTGCCGCCATGCGGACGCAGCCACTGGAGCCCTCGGTGGAGCTCCTTATGGGGCCACGAAACGTATGAGGGGTGTGCAGAAATAGGTGCGGTGCCGCCATGCGAACGCAGCCACTGGGGCCCTCGGTGGAGCTCCCTATGGGGCCACGAAACGTGTGAGGGGTGTGCGAAATCGGTGCGGTCCGCCACGGTGCCGCCAGCACAGCCACTGGGGCCTTCGGTGGAGCTCCCTATGGGGCCACGAAAGCGTGTGAGGGGTGTGCCGAAATGGGGTGCGGTGCCGCATGCGAACGCAGCCACTGGGGCCCTCGGTGGAGCTCCCTATGGGGCCACGAAGCGTGTGAGGGGTGTGCCGGAATGGGTGCGGTGCCGCCATACGAACGCAGCCACTGGGGCCCTCGGCGGAGCTCCTTATGGGGCCACGAAACGTGTGAGGGGTGTGCCGAAATGGGTGCGGTGCCGCCATGCGCACGCAGCCACGGGGGCCCTCGGTGGAGCTCCCTATGGGGCCACGAAACGTGTGAGGGGTGTGCCGAAATGGGTGCGGTGCCGCCATGCGAACGCAGCCACTGGGGCCCTCGGTGGAGCTCCCTATGGGGCCACGAAACGTGTGAGGGGTGTGCCGAAATGGGGTGCGGTGCCGCCATGCGAACACAGCCACTGGGCCCTCGGTGGAGCTCCCTATGGGGCCACGAAACGTGTGAGGGGTGTACCGAAATGGGCGCGGTGCCGCCATGCGAACGCAGCCACTGGAGCCTTCGGTGGAGCTCCCTATGGGGCCACGAAACGTGTGAGGGGTGCCGAAATGGGTGCGGTGCCGCCATGCGAACGCAGCCATTGGGGCCTTCGGCTGAGCTCCCTATGGGGCCACGAAACGTGTGAGGGGTGTGCCGAAATGGGTGCGGTGCCGCCATGCAAACGCAGCCACTGGGGCCTTCGGTGGAGCTCCCTATGGGGCCACGAAACGTGTGAGGGGTGTGCCGAAGTGGGTGCGGCTGACGCGGAGGGGTAGGAGGGAGGAGGGGGAGGAGGAGGAAGGAGAGGAGACGCGGGGCACCGTCTCTTCAAAACGAGGACCCAACACCACAGGATGGTTGGGAAAAATGAAGATCGGATTTCGAAGGCCCATGCCTGCACCCGACCCAATGCCGGCACCCCCCTCCCGGTGCCAGCACCTCCCCCGGTGCCGGCACCCGACCCAGTACCGGCACCCCCTCCGGTGCCGGAACCTCCCCGCCCAGTGCCGCACCCGGGGCTCGGTGCCGGCACCCCCCACCGCGTGCCGGCACCAGGGGCTCGGTGCCGCCCCCCCCGCCTGATATTGCCTCGCGCTTAGCTCAAAGCCAAAAAGTTGCAAGGGCTCCTTGTCAGCACTACTGCAACATACTATTACGACGAGAATGGCGAGTGTTCATGAATATCGATCATCATAACCCTCACCCCCATCCTGATCCTCCGCATCATCATCATCATCATGATCATGATCATGATCATCATCATCATCATCATCATCATCATCATCATCATCATCAGCAGCAGCAGCAGCAGCAGCATCAGCATCAGCATTAGCATCATAATCAGCATCATCATCGTCATCGTCATCGTCATCGTCGTCGTCGTCGTCGTCGTCATCATCATCATCATCATCATCATCATCATCATCATCATCATCATCATCATCATCATCATCATCAGCATCAGCATCATCATCATCATCATCATCATCATCATCATCATCATCATCATCATCATCATCATCATCATCATCATCCCGAGCGCCCTGGATCGGCAGAGAAAGAAAAACAAGTTCCCGATTTAGCTTATCAGAGTTCCAGGTTTCGGTTATCTGCGGGACTCCAAATTTCGACGCCGCTTCCAGCTTTTCGACAACAATGCTGGGGTTCGCGGTTGAGGCCGACTCTGGAATTCGACCGATAAGAGTCCGGGTTTGGGGCCGATTCGGGGGTTAGCTCGCCACGCCCTCCTCTGGCTACGGCGCCGCTGGGGGGGGGGGGGGGGAACACGCCACCCCTGGTTTGTCCGGCGGTAGCATGCGATGCCCCGCCCTGGTGTCCCGATGGCGCCCCGTGGTGTCCAGTGGTGTCCCGTGGTGGCCCGTCGGTGTCCCGTCGGCGTCCCGTCGGTATCCCGTCGGTGTCCCGTCGATGCCCCGTCCATGCACTGTCGGTGTCCCGTCGGTGCCCCGTAGATGTCCCGCAATGAGATCGATAGTGCGATCGATAGCCAGACCGATGGTGAAAGCCATGATGAAGTCGACAATGAGATCGACACTGGGAGGGATACTGATTTCGATCGTGAGACCGATAGTGAAATCGAATTGTAAAATTGTTTGGGAGATCGATCGCGCGAAATCGAGATCGATTGTGATGTCCCGTCGGTGTCCAGCCGGTGTCCCATCAGTGTCCTGTCGGGCCCGTCGGTGGCCCGTCGGTGTCGCGCAAGTGCCCTATAGCGAGATCGATAATGAGATCGGTCGTCAGATCCATAATGAGACGGTGATGAGATCGCTAGTGAGCTGATAATCAAATCGATTGACATCCATTGTGAGATAAAAATGAAACCCATAGTGATATGGATTGTGAAATCCATAATGAAACCCAAGGTGATCTCAAAAGTGAGACACAAAGTGGGATCGACAGTGGGGCCGATAGTGGTATCGATCGTGGAATCAATAATGACATCGATGGTGAGATCGATTCGGTGAGATCAATGAGATGAAACGATAGCTCCCCCCCGCACCTGGCTGATGCTGATGCTGGTGACGATGGCAATGACGGATGATGAGAATGAGGCTGATATGATGATGAGGATGGTGATGATGATGACGCGAATGGCGATGGAGATGGTGGTGATGTTGATGGTGAAAATGATGGTGATGCTGGTGGTGGTGATGGTGACGGTGGCGGTGATGTTGATGGTGATGGTGATGGTGTTGACGATAATGACGATGATGACAGTTGTGGTGAAGGTGATGGTGATGGTGATGTTCGTTGGTGATGATAGTGGTGATGATGGTGGTGTTGGTAATGATGTTTGAGGTTGATGATGATGATGATGGCGCGCTGGGGGGGGGGCGCGAAGGGCGGAGAGAGCAGAGACGTTCGAAAAAAGGAAGGATTAGGGAGGGAGGGAGAGGCAGACGAGGATGATGATCAGGATGGTGATAGCTACGACGACGATGATTAGGAGGAAGGCAAGGACGGAGAAGAAGGGCGAAGGAGGGGAAAGGAGGGCAATGGGAGAGGGAGAAAAACAGGAATGATGATGAAGACGAAGATGATGATGCCGATGGTGACGGTGATGGTGGTGATGATGACGACGGCCATGATGATGATGATGGTGAATGCCAAGGAGGGTCGCCGCGGCCATGACATTCGTTGTGTTCACAGAAGCTGACGGTGGCGATGGCAGGAAGCGATGCCTCGGCTCCCCGACTGGAACAATACCCTCGGGCGAGGGCGGCCGGGCTTGGGAGCTCGAGCGCAAACGTTGCGGTGGCGCGGCCGCTCGCCCCCATCCCCCAGCACGCCCCGCAGTAAAGTTGTTACTATGCCGAGGAGGGTCGCCGCGGCCATAACATTCTTCCTAGAGAAGCTGATGGGCGGCGACGGCAGGGGGCAATGCCTCGGCCCCACGGGCGCGCGCGCACACTCGCTGGCAGCACAGACGCACATTGCGCAACGTTACCTCATGGCCGAAGGCTGGCAAGACTATACAGTCTGGACCGAGACAAGTCATCAATCGCACTGAGGAGGGAATCCGCGACAAATTCGGCTGCTCTGCCGGGGAAACGCGCAGCTTTGCGTCTGCGCGCCACGCCTCTGGCCGCGCGGCCGTCACATTGCAGACGAGGCCGCCCCGAGGAAGAGCGCGTCGCGCTACGCGCGCCACGCAGCGACCTGAGGCGCTGGATCCGAGGACAGCGCCAGCTGAAAATGCGCGCGGCCGGACGGGCGGCGGACCCGAACTGACAAGGGCCCAGATCGACATCATCAAACGACGGGCGGCGCGACAAAGCTCCCAGCTCAGGCAAGGACCAGATGCGGCTAGGCCTAGGGCGCTCCAGGCACACGGGCACTGAGTGGTCGACACAGGCACGGATTATCCTGATGGCGGCATGCAGCTGCATGGGCGGCAGCTCAGCGAGCGAGCGCGCGCGGGCAGACTGGCCCCAGGGGCCCGCGCGAGCAGGGGGCGACCCAGACTCGACCCAGGACCCCCGCGGCAAAGAACGCCAGCAAGCGCAGACCGCCGACGATCGAACCCAACCCAGGAATCGATCGACGACGACCCGCTCGGTCAGACCGAGGCCCACATTCCGACCTGCACCAAACCTGGGACAACTCAGACCGCGCCCGCGCAGCGCTTTGGAAACGGGGGACCCGCGGGGCCCGACCCTCGGTAAAACGAGCCGGCGACGGCGGGGCGCCCGCGCGTGAGCACGTCGAACAAGCAGACCCCATCCGAGCACCTAGCGCACGGCCAGAACAGGCGCCTGCATCGCGACCCGAGAAGCGGCAGACACCGCCTGGAGAGGCACTGGCAGCGGGAAGGAGCCCCACAGGAACATGGCGGCGATGAGCTCCGCCATCCCGCCAAAGACCTGGCCCCCGAAGGCGGCCGCGTCTGGCGGCGGGCCCCTGATCCGCTGCTGCATCCGAGCCCGCTCGCCGCACCGCCTCAGGGATCTGTCTAAGATCAACCCCCATCCCCCCCTCCGTCCCCCCCTCACTTACGACGTCGACCGAGTCCCCGAGAGCTCGTTGAAGGGCCCTCCCACGACGGAGGGCGCACAAGGACTGGGACTCCTTCTGCAGCCCCAGCCCCCGCAACGCCCGGGCGGACTTCGCGCGCGCGTCGGCGGGCCTGAAGTCCCCGGGGCTCGCGCCCGCGGGGGCGTTGACCGCCGGCGCACGCAGCGCGGGCCAAAGCTCGGGGGCGTCGACAAGCACCGACTTGTCGGTCACCCCCGCCTTGCCAGGACGGCCCGAAGTCGCGCCGTTCGCGACGGGGCCCTAAGCGTTGAAGCCCTGGCCCGCGATCGGCGGCGCCAGCGAACCCACGCGCGGCCGATGGGCCTCCGACGGCCCCAGGTACGCGTGGAAGACCAGCGCCGCGCACGCGGCCACGCCGGGCAGGCTTTTCATCCACATCGCCCACCCCGCCGCCACCGTCGCCGCCGACCTCGGCAGCGGGAGGCGCATCTGGGGCGGCACGAGCCTGCGCCAACCGCCCAGCGCTCGAGCAGTTCGTGGGAGGGGCCGCTTGCCCCCCAGCAGACAAGGCAAGAAATGCCCTAGCGCCGCCACCGTCATCCCGCCAGTCGCCGCGTCGAACCCGCCCAGGGCCAGGTCGGTCGGGAACGCGACCGCCACCGCGTCCAGCTGGCTGGCGGCGCGGAAGTCGCACTCGCGCCAGTCCAGCCACTCCAGGAAATGCAGCGCGCGGCCACGGCACCGACCTCTCGTCGCATCCGCGACGGCCGATATCTCCAAGAAGCTGATGGCCTCCGCAGCAAGATCCTGAGGACGCGGGCGATCCAGCTCCTGAACGGCCCTGGCCGTCACCGACAGCTGCCTCGAAGGGGGCGTCGTCTGGCGCCGCGACCGCCTCCGCGAAGCCTTTGCCGTGGCAGAAGCCGCGACGGGAGGGCCAGTCGGCCGCGTTCAGCTCCGACGGCGGCCAGCGCACATAGCAGCGAAGGTTGGCAGCGAGTGCGAGAGCTGCGAGCTTCCAAAAGGGCCGCCGAAGGGTGGGCTTCCGCCCCCGCCCCTCCCCCACCGCCAGAGCCAAAGGTAGGTTACCGACGAGGAAGAGAATACGACGGCGACGCAGTGACGCGTCGCGCGCGGCATGCCGCGCAGCATCGCGCAGCGCATCGCTTTCGCGCTCCAGAATGTTCTTGGACGGGTTCCAGCGCCTCATGGAGATGACGGTGGCCCACGACGAGGCCTGCACGATGCCCCCAGGGATCTCGAGAAAGCCCTTGTCGAAGCCCTCGGGGTCGGACGATTTGACCGAGTCCAAGACGACGGCCTCCACGAGATCGGAGTCGACGAAAAGCCCGCATAGATCCCGCGCGTTAGCCCGTGCCAAAACTGACGATGTACACCGGCGCCTCCACCTCTCCGCCTGCCCCCCCTTCTCGGCCACGCGGAGCCCGTCGAGCTGGCGAGCGCGCGCCCCAGCGCCGATGGGAGAAGCATCCGAGGCCGAGACGCGCGCGCCCCAGGGAATGTTCATGAGCGTCGCCCAGAGCGGCAATGTGCTAGCGACGCACCACAGCTCGAATCTCACCGAGGCCCACAATGGCCTCACTCCAGGATCCAGCAGAGACTTGCAGCCCCGCTAACGCAACGCTGGGCTGGGGCGACCACCCCCAAGCAAGTCGCCGTCGCCGAAGCCGTTCTCGACCGGGGCCCTCCTCAAAATAATCCGGCAGAACAGCAGCGACCAGCTCCACCCCATGGGAAGCACTCGCACCATGGGCTGCAGGTAACAATCGCTGGCCAGCGGCCCCCCGTCGATCTGCTTGACATCCAACAGCCGGTTTGAAATAGTTGGGGGCGTAAAAAAACGCGCCTTGGGGCGCGAGCACGCGGTAAAAGGCGCGCTGGATGTCACCTTGAGCCAGCACCACTGGATGCTCCGACTCAAGGGCGGCCCAAGCAGCAGCCGTAGGAAGCGTCGCCTTTGGCGGCGGCTCGAACTCCTCATTCGCCACCCTCGCGTCGGCGACGAGCCCGAGCGTGCCCTCGCCAGCTTTCTCGACGAAGGAGAATCCAAAGGCACATGGGTCAGCGACCCGCGCCACACGGAAACTGACCATGCCACCCCGCGACAACTTCCCCGCAAAACCAGCGCAAGCCAGGGGGGCGGCTGGCCATCATCGGGTCGACGCAAGGCCGCCGTGGCACCGAAGCCGCCCTCGGGCACGAAGCAGGCATCTCACCTCTGAGCACGATCCGTCTCCGACCGGACAACGCATCACGCTCGGCCCAGTCAGCGAGAGCCATGACATCAACTGGCCCCGTCGACAAGTCAGGCCAGGACACCAGGGCTCAACGCGCTGGGCGTCGGCAGAGTGCCCAGGCGCCGACGCGAGCTGCTCTCCGAGGGCTGCTTCGCCAGAGTGATGACTCTCATAATAACCGGGAGGAAGAGGAAAATCTGGATGGGCTTGGGAAATGTGCTTCACCGCGCTCGCCTGAGCCGCCGACGCCGTCAATCCTGGCGGGACCGAGGACGCTGGCGAGCGGCCGCTCAGCTGGCTCAAAGCTGCGACGCCGTCGTTGGCCCATCGCCGCCAAGCAGCCCCGCGCTGAGCACGCCGTCGCCCCCGACGGCCGCGGCAGGCGTCCGCGCGAGCATCCACCGCCAGGGCAGGAAGAGGGAAGACGTCTCGCCGGCGAGCCCCAGAAGCCATCAGGACAAAAGAGGCGGAGGTCGAGGCCAACGCGAAATTGCAGGGATCGCCCAGGCGGCACCAAGGCGCTTTCGCCCACCTGGGAGAAGCTTCCGAGGGACTATGCGCGCGCCGCCCACTCCCCGCGGTTTTTGCGCCCCTCCTTGGCAAAGGCAGCCTCCGCCTTCAGCTGCTCCGCGATGAACTTGGTGAGGGCAGGGGCGATACAGAGGTCCCCCTTGCTCGCCGACCTGGGCAGTCACTGACTCCTCGTAGTGCCACTCCTCGATGAACTGGGTCTGGCGGCGCACGAGTTCGAACACCGACAGCTCCGCGCAGTTAAGCTGGTCGTATGTCCAACCCAAGCAACCTGCAGTTCATCCCGTGCTGCTGGCAAATGGGGTCGGAATCCCTCAGCCTCGCCTCTGCTTTCCACTTGGAATGCCAAGCCAGAGGACCGCCAGCATTCCTGCGCATGTGGTCCAGGCACCACTGGGTTGCGCGCGGACCCTTGATCGGCCAGTCCGCCTGGGGCGTCGCCGTGGCCTCCCGAGCCGCAACGGAGAAGTCCAGCTGCCGCCGCCCTGCTGGATCTCTCACCAGCGGGTGCACGCGCCTCTCCGCCAAGGCCGCGCCAGAGCCAGCTGGAGGCACGGCGGCCGCCCCAGCAGCAGCGGCACCGCAGACGCCGTCGGCCGCTGCGGGGGCCGCTGAACCTGGCAGGGCTGCCGCGCCACCTTGCGCCGCGCCAGCGGCAGCCCCATCTTCGGGGGCACCCCCCACACCAGCGGCGCCAGCACCTGGCCCAGGCACCCCCACGACCACGCCCGCTGCGGCGGGGTCGTCCAGCCGCAAGGCCTGGGGCGTCCAGGCAGCACCCGCGCCGAGGCCGCCTGCCAGCACGAAAGGCGAGGGAGGCATCGCAGCGCCCAGCAGCCCAGCCGCGATGCGGAGGACCCCCCACATGGCGGCAGCGCTCGGAGCCGCCCCGAACCGGTACACGGTCGCCTCCGCGACACCGTACAGGGCCAGCCCTTGTAAGGGCCGAATCTCCTGGCAGTCCACATCCACCACCACCGTCTCCACGTACACGCCGCCGTCCACTGACACGACGACCGCCTCCGAGGGCGGCACGTTGAATTGGGTGATGCGCTCGTGGTACACCACTGGCCCACCGACACGATATCGGATAGCATGAACCTCACCTGGCTGCGGCATGCTGGATGGCGGCTTTCGCCTGCTGAGGAGCAAGCACTCGAAGCTCTTCAGGCGAACTCAGCAGTGATGACGATACAAGAGATGGCGGCATGTCACGTCGCTGCCCGATCCCACGGAATGTCAACGACCTCCAGCTCCAGAGCGCAGGCAAGGCGAACGATCCCAGCAGAAGCCCGAAGAGAAGACCACACCGTGACTGCCCCACGAGCTGACCAGCTGCAGGAAGTAGGCGCCGTCGACGCTTGGGCAGGACAAGCTGTAGGTCGGCGCAAACTCGCACGAGCAGGACGGGCACGCTGGAGGAACCGCCCAGGTCGCCGAATAGACCACCAGGACCTGCGAAGCGCCGCGCGAAAGGTCCGAAAGGAATCCCGTGGCAGCGGCTTGCATGCCCCTCAACAGCTTGAGCACAACGGTTGCGGTCGTGCGGCCGCTCGTCCCCACCCCCAGCACACACCACACCAAAGCTGTTACTATGATAATGTTGATGTTGATGATGATGCTGGTGATGATGATGATGATGACGATGATGATGATGATGATGATGATGATGCTGATGGTGATACTGATGGTGATGATGATGATGATGATGATGATGATGATGATGATGATGATGATGATGATGGTAATGGTGATGATGAGTATGATGATGATAATGATGATGATGATAATGATGATGATGATGATGATGATGATGATGATGATGATCATCATCATGCTGATGATCATGCTGATGCTAGTGTTGAGAATGATGGTGATGGTGATGGTGATGATAATGATGATGATGATGATGATGATGTTGATGATGATGATGATGATGATGATGATGATGATGATGATGGTGCTGCTGCTGATGACGATGATGATGATGGTGGTGACGACGACGACGACAACGACGACGACGTGGACGTCGGCGGCGACGACGACGACGATGATGATGATGCTGATGATGATGATGATCACGATGATGATGAGATGTTGGACTAGGGTAGTCTGATGTTTATTAAAATAATGCTAGTATTGGTGCTGACGGACATGATGATTATGATGATGATGATGATGATGAGGAGGAGGAGGAGGAGGAGGAGGAGGAGGAGGAGAAGGATGTGGAGAGAGAAGGGGGGAGGAAGAGGTGGAGGGGTGGATTAGGGAGGGTGAGGGAAGGAGTGTGGAGGCCTCCTCATCCTCCTGCTCCTGCTTCTCCTCCTACTTCCCGCCCTCATCCTCACAATTGTCCTCCTCCTCCTGCTGCTCGTCATTGCCCTCGTCCCTCCTCATCCCTCCTGCCCTCCTCCCCCGCACGTACTGCTACACGCCTGTGGTCTTCTGCCCCCAGCTGCGCTCGCTCGCGCGCGAGCGCAGACGGGGGAATGACGGAGGAACACTGAAGAACTCTTCTACCCCCGTCTACATCCTGAGGAACCCTGGGGACCCCTCGGGAATCCTTAGGTTTCGGGAATTCCTCGGGAATCCTGAGCAGACTTCGGAAATCCGAAGGGAGCCCCAGGATGTTCTAGAGCAAACAAGAAAGACAACAGGCCCGTTGCGTTGCGTTGCGCACGGGGTGGGGGGTGCGGGCGCCAGCTAGTGGTTTCGTCAACAACTACACGCAGGCAGCAAGACAGGAAGCGGCACGCATCACATAGGAAATCGGCGGCCACGATTCTCCTCTCCTGTGAGTCGGCGGACGAACGTAAGCATCTTGAGTAAAGAGGAATCGTACATCCAGAGGGGAACAGTCAAGAGAGGCGACAATCAGCGATACGGTGAGAACCAATCAGGCTGGGGAACGGACAAACAGATCACAAGAAAGAGGACGGTGATGATGACAACAAGGCGTACTATGATTGACGAGGAAGAAGATGGAGCTGGTGTAACCAGAATGGATATGACGATACGGAGAGGAATGGTATGTATGTATGAGAACAAAGAGACAAAAGAAACATGACCATGATGGAACGAAACTGGCGCAAACCGCGGGCGGGTGTCTGCATGATGTCCTCGCTATTCGCCGAAGACCGGACAGCGACCCTCTCGATCCCGGGGAGCTTGGCCATGACGCCCCGGATGATGGCATCCTGCACCTTTGGGTGGAGGGCTTCTGAATCACCCAACTCGCGCTTCACGCCGCTCGAAGCGCGAAACGCGATTATCTTCGCGCTCCCGTGCCGCCCCCTTGGAGAAAAACGCGTCTCCAGCCTGGACCTGTGAGCATAATGAACGGCTATTTTCGCGCCCCTACTGGCATCTCAGCCACCGTGCCGTAGGGACTCGGTGCAGTGTCCTCAGGGGGGCGGTTTTCGAGGCACTGAGTGCGGTGTCCACTGAGGGCCCTTCGAGTCCACTGCACTCCTGGAATATTCTAAACTACTCCATCTGGGGTCCCAGGGCCCACAACGCCGTGCCTGGGCTTATCGCTTGACTTCTGGGGCCTCCCACATGACACTTCACGAAGCGAAACAACAGGGTGACAACAAAGCACGTGTCATTCCCAACCATCCTGTGGTGTTGGATCCTCGCTTTAAATCAGCAGCGCCCAGCGACTCACTCTTCCTTCCTCCTCCCCCTCCTCCCTTCTCCGATCCCTGCCTCTGCTCTACGCATGCCTATTTCGGAGCAGCGTGGAACCATCGGGAGCCCAACCGAAGTTGGAAAGTCCGTATGGCGGCGCCGCGCCCATGTCGGCGCGCCTCTCACATGCTTCTGGCCCCACAGGGAAGCTCCGCCGAAGGCCCCAGTGGTAAAGTTCTCATGGCGGCGCCGCACCCATTTCGGCACACACACACACAAACACACACAAACAAACGAACACACACACACACACACACACACACTTACACACACACAAACACAAACACAAACACAAGCACAAGCACACACACACACAAACACACAAACACACCTACGCCTACACCCACCTCACACACTTCGTGGCACGATTATCAGCGCGGCGCGCCCACGTTGGCACAACCCTCACATCGTTCGTGGCACCTCAGGGAGCCCCACCGAAGGCCCCAATGGGAAGGCTCTCATGGCGTCGCTGCGCACACTTTGGCATACCCCTCACACGTTTCGTCGTCACATAGGGAGCCCAATCGAAGGCCCCAGTGGAAAGTTCGCAGGGCGGCGCCGCGCCCATTTTGGCGCACCCCTCACACGCTTCGTGGCCCCATGAGGAGCCCCACCGAAGGCACCAGTGGGAAAGCTTGTATGGAGGAGCCGCACAGAATGCCAGCACACCCCGCACACGCTTCGTGGCCCCACAGAGAGTTCCCCCTCCTTTGTCCGCTCTGCCTTGCGATACCCATGCCTGCATCTGGTTGAGCCGTTTGCCAGGGTGTTTCGGCCACTGAGGGTGGAAGCTGAACTGGCCCCATAAGCCCTCTTGCGCCAAGATGCCCCTGAGACCGCCAAGATGAATTTCGAAGCGCCGAAGGGAGCTCAACAGGACCCCAACAGGCCCCCATGAGCCCCCAAGATGCCCCCAAGATGCCCCCAAGTGGCCCCCAAGAGGCATCCCAAGCGGCCACCAAAAAGAATCAAAGATGACTCTGACCCAAAAGCCAGACAGTGGCCAGATGGGCCGAAGACCATGAGATCGGAGGTTGGGGGGTGAGATCGCTAAGCCGAAGTAGGAGCGAAAGTCCGTTTCCCGTCCGCCGGTGGCCTGGAGGTGTCCCAGTTGAGCCCGGCGGTATCCCGGGTGCCCCGGGTGTCAGTAGGAGCGAAAGTCCGTTTCCCGTCCGCCGGTGGCCGGGAGGTGTCCCAGTTGGGCCGGGCGGTGTCCCGGGTGTCCCGGGCGTCCCAGCGCTAACGCATGTCGCGAATGTCATAATTCATGTTGTTCGGCGCCTGCGGCGAGCTTTCTTATCCAATCCAGCTTATCTTATCCAATCCATCTTGTCCAATCCATCTTATCTTATCCAACCCATCTTGCCCCATCTGATCTTTTTCCACCCACTCCAATCCACCCAACCCAATCCATCAATTCATTTGTTTCTGCGCCTGCGGCGGGCCAATCCAATCCATCTTATCATATCCAATCCATGTCTTCCAATCCAGCCAATCTTATCTTATCAAATCCATCTCATCCCATCCAATCCAATCCACCCAACTCAATCCATCAATTATTTGTTGTCGGCGCCTGCGGCGGGCTTTCTTATCCAATGTCATCGTCATCGCGATCATCATCGTGGTGGAGGGAGACTCTGATAGAGAGGGAGAGGGAGAGAGAGAGAGAGAGGGCGAGAGAGAGAGAGACACAGAGAGAGAGAGACAGAGAGAAAGAGAGAGATGAGATCAAGGTGACAGGCTAGAGATCAGTCAGGGTGGCCATTTGATCTCAATCCCCCCCCAAACCTCCTTATCGCCCGCAAGGCGGTCGTATAGGTATGTGCGTATATCAGAGTCAGGGGGCCGAACGGTCATCCATTGTCCAAGCGCGCGTGGCTGAAGTGAGGATCCGTGGTGAGGATTATGTTTGTTGCGTTGTTGTTGTTGAACTATAATTACTGAAGAATACCGGCGCTCGCACCCTTCTTTTTAATTACAGAAAATCTTGAGGCTCAAACTGTGTTGTTGGCCCCGGGGTTACAACAACAACGGCTCTGGCCTGAGACTTCCCCAGAACTTAGCCAGGATCCCCGCTCCCGCCAGAGACTTCCTCGCATGTTATTCAGGAATCGCGCTCTCGCTTGGGACTTCCTTACAATCTATTCAGGAATCGCTCTCTCGGCGCTCTGGATTCGCGCTGTCGCTGGAGACCCGCTTACAATCTACTCAAGAATAGCGCCCTTGCGTTGGAACTTCCTGCAATTTACTCAAGCGCCGCGCTCCCGACACTAAAGCACCCAGGAGACGCGCTCACGCTTCGGACTCCCTCATAGATTACTTAGGAATCGGGATCTCGCTGCCCTTCGTGGCCCCCTCGCTGCTCTTCGTGGCCCCGTTGCAGCCCCTCCTGGCCCCCTCGCTGCCCTTCGTGGCCCCGTTGCAGCCCTTCGTGGCCCCTTCGCTGCTCTTCGTGGCCCTGTTGCAGCACTTCGTGGCCCCCTCGCTGCCTTTCGTGGCCCCCTCGCTGCCCTTCGTGGCCCCCTCGCTGCACTTCGCGGCCCGGTTGCACCCTTTCGTGGCCCCCTCGCTGCTCTTCGTGGCCCCGTTGCAGCCCTTCGTGGCCCCCTCGCTGCCCTTCGCTGTCCCGTTGCAGCCCTTCGTGGCCCGCTCGCTGCCCTTCGCGGCCCGGTTGCAGCCCTTCGTGGTCACCTCGCTGCCCTTCGCAGCCCCGTTGCAGCCCTTCGTGGCCGCTTCGCTGCCCTTGGTGGCCCCATATATGTATGCCCTTCGTGGCCCCCGCTTGTTCGCGCCCGTCGTGGCCCCATATGCATGCACTTCGTGGCCCCGCCGTCGCCCTTCTTGGCCCCTCTCGCTGCCCTTCGTGGCCCCGTTGCTGCCCTCAGTGGCCCCGTCCTTGCCCTCCGCGGCCCACTATACGCATGCCCTTTGTGGCCCCCGTTCGGTCGCGCCCGTCGTGGCCCCATGTGCATGCCCTTCGTGGCCCCAGTGTCGCCGTCGCCCTTTGTGGCCCCCTCGCTGTCCTACGCGGCCCAATTGCTCCCCTCAGTGGACCCATCGTTGCCTTTTGTCGCCCCGCATTATCTGCCCTTCGTGGCCCCCGCTCGTTCGCGCTCTTCGTGGCCCGATACGCGGTCTCTTCGTGTCTCCGCTGTCGCCCTTCGTGGCCTACTTCGTGCCCTTCGTGGCCCTGCTGTCGTTCTCAGTCTCGCTCTCGCTTTCGCTCGTCGTCGTCGCCGTCGTCGTCGCCGTCGTCGTCGTCGACGTCGTCGTCGTCTTGGTCGGTCCCCTGTCCGTCCCTGTTGGGGTCGTGTTGCCGCCGATCAAAGCTGCCGATGGCCAGGCCGACGGTCCGCGGCCGCCCCGCCGTTTGCCAGGAGGCCGTCCTGCAGGGAAGAAAGGTACACCCCCCAAAAAGGGTACAATCGAAGACGAAGGGGGCGGGTATCGAGGGTTTGGGAAATACGCGTTAACGGACACTCGAGCAGATAAGAGCAAACAGTCTGAACATGATTGTTGGTGTAGTTGCTGTAGTTGCTGTAGTTGCTGTAGTTGCTGTTGTTGTTGTTGTTGCTGTTGTTGTTGTTGGTAGTGCTGTTGTGGTTGTGGCGGTTGGTTGTCGTTGGTGGTGTTGGTGTTGCTGATGTCGTTGTTGGTATGTTTGTTTGTGGTGGTGTTGTTGGTGTTGTTGCTGTTGCTGTTATTGTTGTTGTTGGTGTTGTTGTTTGTGTTGGTGTTGGTGGTGTTGTTGAGATTGTTGTTGTTGTTGTTGTTGGTGGTGGTGGTGTTGGTGTTGTTGTTGGTTGTCGTCGTCCCTACCGCAACCCACCTGCGACCCAACCCGCGACCAACCCCACGACCCACCCCACGACCCCACCCGCGACCCACCCCGCGACCCACCTGCGACCCAACCCGCGACCCACCCGCGACCCACCCCGCAACCCACCCGCGACATACCCGCGACCCACCCACGACCAACCCCGCGACCCACCCGCGACCCACCCGCGACCCACCCGCGACCCACCCGCGACCCACTTGCGACCCACCCGCGACCCAACAGCGATCCACCCGCAACCCACCCCGCGACCCACCCGCGACCCAACAGCGAGCGATCCACCCGCGACCCGCCCGCGACCCATCCGCGACCCATTTGCGACCCACCAGCGACCCACCCGCGACCTACGCAAATTTGTTTAACGAAAACTCAGCGCCTGCGGAGGGCTCGTTGTATAATTTGTAAAACTTTTGGCTCCTGCGGCCGGCTTCTTCAGAGACTCGCAAACTGCCCCAACCGCCCCCTCACTATTGTCCGCATTTGCGGGGTGCTAGGTATAGATACACGTGTAGCCCACGCCCTGTGCCCACAGAGCTCATTGACATAACGAACGGGAGCAGAAGGGCGAAACCGGTGAAGCTTGTCAGCGAAGCCGCGCAAGGGTGGCAGAGGAACTCCTGCACATAGTCGGCGGGAGCGTAAGAGCGAGACCCGAAGAGGACGGCGCTGCCCCAGGCCACGTCGTAACTGCAGCATTGGGAGACCAGCACTGCATCAGACAGGAAGATGCAGCATGGGATGGCACATGGAGTTCGCACTGAACGATGGGAAAGTGCCCCCAAGAAAGGGAAGTGGCCAGTGCTGATGGCCCTGACCAAATGCCCCCAAGCACAGTTGGTCACAGCCTCGACAGAAAGGCACGGGAAGAAGGAGTCGTCGGCGAGCGTTCCTTCCTCAGAGAGGAAGCAGCCGAAAGCACAAGCTGCTATTACCACCGCAGGGGCACTGAGGCCACGTGAAGGCACCTTCTGCAAACTTACCCTGCGCATGCATGCCGATAGAACTTTGCTCACGGCTTTGTGGTCGCACTCCCCGAGGAGACCTCCTAGCCCTAAACGTTCGACGTGGCATTCAAAAACAGGAAACCATGGTCTGTCCGCACACGAAGGATGCCCAGCTAAACATTGGCGATTTCCATTCCTTTCAAGCTACTGGGGAACCTTGTGTCTTTCTTATGCGGACGCCGATCCAAATCTGCGGCACAAGTACCAGCAAATTGTCCACGCAACTGGCCCCGTCGACCCTCGACCTTCATGTGATTTCACGCGTTTCCAACCAGCTCCCCGCGAGCCTTCCGCGGCCCCCCCCCGTCGGCGCCAGAGCCCGGCCGCTGCTCGCCGCGCTGGGCCGCCAGCCCCTGCCGGCAGCTCGGGCGCCGCCGCTGCCGCTGCGCCGCGGCCGCTGCGCTTGCGGCCGCGGTAACGATTGCCGCCGCTGCCGGCGACTCCTCCGCGGCCGCCGCGGCGGTCGCCGCGGCTGCCGCCCTTGCCGCGGCCCCGCCGCCAGGTCTGGGAGTCGCCAAGTGCCGGGCGGAGGCTCACCGACGCCAGCGAACTCGCCGGCACAGCGCGGAACACCGACACCAGCACCCTCGCCAGCACAGCGCGGATCACAGGCTCCAGCACCCTGGCCAGCACACCGCGGAACAACGACACCAGCATCTTCACGAACACAGCCAGGAGCACCGACGCCTGCATCCTCGCAAGCACAGCTTGGAATAATATCCCCACCATGATCGCCAGCACAGGAAGGCGATACTGACGCCAGCATACTCGCCGGCACAGCGCGACGCAACAACCCCCTTCGCCAGCACAGCCGCAAGCACCGACGCCAGCATCCTCGCCATCGCAGACGGCATCGCCGACGCCAGCACCCTCGCCAGCACAGCCTGGAGCACCGACGCCAGCATCCTCGCCGGCACAACGCAAATCACCGATGCCAGTATCCTTGCCAGCACAGCTAGGAGTTCCGACGCCAGCATCTTGGCCAGCACAACCGGGAGCTCTGACTCACGCACCCTCGCCAGCACAGCCAGGAGCACCGACGGCAGCACGCGGGATCGCGCGAAGGGACTTCGACTCTCCGCAGCCCTGGTCATGTTAGCATACATGGATATCCACGTATCTGTCTTGTTCGTTTGCTGCCCCAAGGGCAACGTTGACCCGCAAATGCCGACTCACCCCACGGTTTCGGCCTCGGCTTCTCGCCACCCTGGTGATGTTGACGCGTGAATGCCCGCCAGCCGGCCCGCTCTGGCTTTTCGCCAGCGTGAGGAAGTCTCCACCACGAATCGTTTTTGCCGCCCTGGATGGGCGCCTCGGAGCCTGCCCTCTGGCATGTATCCCTCTGTGCCGGGCTTTTCCCATAGAACCGCACGCGCGCGTGACTCTCGTTCCCCCCGTTCACTCCGCCCCGTCGTGCTTTCCTGCTGCAGGCGAAAATGATCTGCGCCAGTCCAGAGGGGTCAGTTCTGCGTTCCTGCGGCGCAGGGACGTCGTCCAGTCTCGCTTGAAAAGCAAGCGGGCCCTCTGCACTCGCGACCTCATGCGCCCTCAGCCCCACGCCCGCATGTCGCCCCACGTGGCACGGTGATACATCGCAGGCCGCTTGTGCTGCCCCACCTGCCCCCCCTCTCTGTTTGCCCAGTTGTTGTTCCGCCCGCCCTTCCCATCTTCTCTAGCAGGGCCCCTCCCCCCTTACCTGAAAGTCGCACCGTATTTGGATATCTCCTTTTCGTCCTCCTTCTTCTCAACTGCTCTGATTTTCATCCCCTCGATCCTCCTACCCGGCGCCCCACGGTGTTCTGAATGCGCGGTCGGGTCGAGAGTCACCCAAATCACTCCTACTTGTGCTCCCCGAAGTGGGCAGGCTCTCCTCTTCGCCGGTATCCTACAATACTTCAGAACGTCTCGCTTGTTCATGGCGACTGCTGCTCTGACGTCCGCATTCTCTGGTAGCTGAAACCTGTCCACTGACGACTCAATGATCGTCTACCAACTGGCCCAAGCTGATACCATCTGCTGCCAGTCATCCCTCATATGGGCACGTTGCCAGCGACGCCTGCCATTCGCTATATGTTCATCAAGTCCACGGAGAATAACGTCAATCGCACATCATGTTCGGTGGTCTGCCGATCAGTTGGCTCTCAATCATGAGATGGCGCATGTCGCTGCGGCCATTGAGCTCGCAAGCTTGCCAGATTGCTCTCCACCGGCTTTGCTCTGTAAGTCTATGTCTGATCTTCTTTGACTCCTGTTAGGACTGCCGATATTTCTGCAAAGTCTCGGCAGGTGTTGCCATGCTTCTGCTGTGGCTGGGCCTCGACCATGTTCTCCCACATTCCTCCTCCCTTTCCCAACAATTCAGGGCGTCTCTCTCTCTCTCTCTCTTTCTCTCTCTCTCTCTCTCTCTCTCTCTCTCTTTCTCTCGGGGATGAAGCGGCTGGGTCGTCGCGAAATCTGCTCTTTGGGAAAATATCTGAGCTTCTCCCCACAATGCCCAAGCACAATTCGGCGTAGTTTCAGACGATGCCTGTTCCCCGCCTCCATTTTCCTAAATCTTCTCAGCGAGTATGTTAAATATTTCGCTGCGCATCTTGCCGCCCTTGATGCACTACACGAGAACTTGTCCCCCATTTCTCTCCTGCCCCTGGGTCCTCCTAGGTGGGGGAGGTTGTCTGCTTCGGGCCTACATCCAGCACTATCCCTATTGGCATGCGGTCCCTGTGCCGCTTGTTTCTGAT
This sequence comes from Prorocentrum cordatum, assembly GCA_963575745.1. Classification (NCBI taxonomy): domain Eukaryota; class Dinophyceae; order Prorocentrales; family Prorocentraceae; genus Prorocentrum; species Prorocentrum cordatum. The sequence goes on along the minus strand of CAUYUJ010015185.1, from coordinate 4,069 downwards.
CAGTTGTAGCCCCATCACTGCTGGTCTGAGAGCGACGCATACCACCAGGATTGCAGCGTGCCCGATACTTGCGACGGCTCCCTTCCTACTCTCAACTGGCCCACAATCGCAAGATTTGATTTGCAAATTCTACCGAAAAATGAATCGCACTGTGTCGTCGCAATCGCAAGCTCGTTTTGTCAACAAAACCTCACCCATGCACTACCACTGCCGTTCTGCAGTTCCTTCGCCCATGGCCCGATGGTGTGTGACCTGCTTCTCTCCTGACTGTTGACGCCATTTCCGGCAAGAATCATCGATCTGCACGCCACTCCATCGTAATACCTTTCCACCCACTCAAAAATTATGTGTGAAAATTGTCCGTGTTGACGGTAACTGTTCAGTGGCAGACAGGTGGCAAACATGGTCACGCCAAATTTGTGTTGGCCAGCCGTATTCCTACAACCATTCCCTACACTGTCCCTGACGATATGCGAATGCGCCTGAGCGCCAGCGTGTCGATTTGTTGTGCCACCAGAAATGTGACTCCACAGGCTACAGATATACATATCCCCTTCTTCCCTCCTGAATGTATTTCCCAATGGTGACTCAGGTGCGTCGTCTGTGTTGGTTATGGTCCTGTCAGCTTGTGAACCTATCAGTACCGCCACGCCCCATCCTCGCAGTTGCTGACTAATCTCCTCGAACCTCTCGTTTAAACTGGCGATCGAAAGGGCTGTAGAAACCGATCTCTATGGTCGTTGGTATGAAAAATAAATCAATTTCCTACCGCAACCTTGTCTCGTCCCCTGCTCCATCCTTGGCCTGTGCGAGCAGTAGGGCAGAAACCTTGTGAAGGTACGTTCGGCGTATGTCCTTCATGGTCGGTTCTCTGGTCTCGAGTGCCGACGGCGACTAGACGGAGGAGGAGGAGGAGGAGGAGGAGGAGGAGGCACAGGAGGTCACGGGCAGGAGTAGCCTCGATCTTCGGGCGACAGTGCGAAGGCAGCCAATCCGATGATCGGCCACCCCCATGCCACACGGGAAGCCCAGCCGCGAATCACCCCCAAGTCTACCCCGACATACGCATTATACTGGGAGCCGGCGGTACACCGTCAACCAGGTTACCGCCGGGATCCTCGTAGAGCTCTTAACACGCATATCAGTGCTCAGATTAAGAGGAGAGAGCGTGCGCATCGAATCCGTTTCCCCTCAAGAGGGTTATAACAGCTTCCATCGAAGAGTTGCTGCCGCCCCCCTGGCAACGAGCGCGGACAAGGGCTCGAATCGCTGTGAAACTTCATATCGGCAGAGGTCGAAAGTGGCCAGCCGGGCAAACGTCACCACAATCTGGGAGGAGGGGGTGGAGAAGGAGGAGGAGGAGGAGGAGGAGGAAGCAACGATGGGAAGAAGGGGAAGAAGAGGAGGGACAGAGCAGGCAGGCCAAAACACTGGGCGCGCTGCCGCAACAGTCGGCACCCATGGTTTACCCTACACCTAGCACGCCGAGCGCACAAAATATGCGGAGAGGGCTGCACTCTCCCGCAGACACAGGAAGATGAAAATGACGGGGAAAGGAGGAGAAACAAGAAAGCGGGCGGACAAACGCCAAGCTCCCAAAGCTAGACTGGCGGCCCCGCGAGCATGGCCGAAATTCCTCTGGCTAACGTTCGGGCGCCCCAGGTATTGAGGCGGATACTGCAAAGCAGCGCCGGGAGGAAGAATGGGAGGAGAAAGCAGGGAGGGGGCGGGACAGAGGGCAGCACAGCTGTTATGCAATCCACTTCAGATGCAGCCCCAACCAGCGAGTGCTGGAGGCTCAAAGATTACGAGCGGCCCGCCCTGCGGGAGTGCCCAGCTCATGCGCGCGTGTCAAAAACATACAGAACCATTGCGCCCCGGGGGGCAGTAGGAGGAGGAGAGGCAGGGCAACAGCAGGTGGACGCCGAGCGACCCGGCCTCCGGCTGACCAGGCGGCCTGCATGAGTCAGAGTGTCCCGCGGCTCGGTGGAGCTCCACGCCCTCGCCTCGGACCTCGGACCCAAACTGGCCCGCGGGCCGTAGGCAAGCACAGATCATCGTCCGAGCCCCGGGTGTGTGCCGCTGCGGCTGAGCGCCGCCAGCGAGCGAGAAGCAGACGAAGCGACGCCGACGAGAAAATCGGGAGCGCGTCGCACGCCGCTGTCCCAGCAGCGAAGCCTGACATCGGCAAATACAGAGCGCGGCTCCGCGGCGGCAACTTGAAGCCGGTTCCGCCAAGTGTTTTGATAGTAATACTGCAGCTACGGCCCTGAGGATTTCGACAGGAAGACGCGACATAACCTATTATAGGTGCGAAAAACCTTGCTTCTCAAAACGAACTCTCAAATCTCTCAGAATGTTCAATAGTACCGACCCCAGGTCATCACCGGGCCGGTCAACTAGCTCGGGGGGGAGGAGCGGGCGGAGGGGGACAGCCACGCGCGCAACGGCAGGGCGTCGCGCACGGCGCCGCCTCACTGGCCGGCAGGCGCACCACCCGAGGTTCCCCGGGCGTGAGCACCGGAACCTCAAGCGCACGTCAAACGGGGACTCCACTGACGGGCACTTTGGCCATTCACCCAGCGAACCCAACCCTTCCCGATGCGGGCAACACTGCATTGCAGAAAGAGGCCCTAAAGTGGAAGCTTCTGGCAAAATTGCAAAGTACCCATTAGTAAGTACCCGTTACGGCGCCGTTGAGAAGCAGGCCCTGACCAGGGGCCGGAACATACTGAACACGACCAGCGGCCAGAGACCGCAGCAATGCAAATGCAATCGTGTACTATGATATATACACATATATATATATACATATCGGAGGTGAGGGGGTGAGATCGAAATGGAACGGAGGAGCCCCCCTACCGGGAAATCGATTTCGGTTTCGTGTTCGTGCGTGCCGTGCGTGCGGGCGAGGCGAAGCTGCGTGGGCGGGCGAGAAGAGGTGTCTCCTGTGGCTGAGGCGCGGCCAGACCAAATGTCTCCCTTCCGGGCGGCCGGTGGCCCGCGGTGTCCCGCCGGTGTCCCGCTGGTTTCCCGTGTGGCTGAGGCGCGGCCGGACCAAATGTCTCCCTTCCGGGCGGCCGGTGGCCCGCGGTGTCCCGCCAGTGTCCCGCGGTGTCCCGCGGTGTCCCGCGGTGCCCCGCGGTGTCCCGCCGGTGTCCCGCGGTGTCCCGCGATGATGATGATGATGATGATGATGATGATGATGATGATGATGATGATGATGATGATGATGATGATGATGATGATGATGATGATGATGATGATGATGATGATGATGATGATGATGATGATCCCGACGATGATGATCCCGCGATCGAGTGATCCCGATCGGATGATCCCGATCGGTGATCCCGATCGACGTGCCCCGAACCTCCTTATCACCCGAAGGGTGGTTATATAGGTATTTATATCGGAGGTTGGGGGGTGAGATCGAAGTGGAACGGAGAGCCCCCCTACCGGGAAATCGATTTCGGTTTCGTGTTCGTGCGTGCCGTGCGGGCGAGGCGAAGCTGATGATGATGATGATGATGATGATGGTGATGCTGATGATGATGCTGCTGATGATGCTGATGCTGATGTTGATGCTGATGATGATGATGATGATGATGGTGATGTTGATGATGATGATTATGCTGATGATGATGAGGACGATGATGATGATGATGATGATGATGATGATGATGATGATCGCGTGAGATCGAGTGTGAGATAGATCGAGTGAGATCGAGTGAGATCGATTGTGAGATCGATTGTGAGATCGATCGAGGGAGATCGATCGAGCGAGACCGATACTGAGATCGATAGTGAGATCGATAGTGAGACCGATCGAGTGAGACGTTGGTTCCCCCCCCCCGAACCTCCTTATCACCCGAAGGGTGGTCGTATAGGTATATATATCGGAGGTGAGGGGGTGAGATCGAAATGGAACGGAGAGCCCCCCTACCGGGAAATCGATTTCGGTTTCGTGTTCGTGCGTGCCGTGCGGGCGGGCGAGGCGAAGCTGCGTGGGCGGGCGAGAAAAAGTCTCCTGTGGCTGAGGCGCGGCCGGACCAAATGTCTCCCTTCC
>CAUYUJ010015184.1:322522-348891 GCA_963575745.1 Prorocentrum cordatum | reverse complement strand
AAGGGAAGTGGAAATTCTTCGAGTCAAATTACTTTACGCAGGAGGGAAGAGATGGAGGAGGAGGAGGAGGAGGAGGAGGAGGAGGAGGAGGAGGAGGACGAGGAGGAGGAGGAGGACGAGGACGAGGAGGAGGAGGAGGAGGAGGAGGAGGAGGGAGGAGGAGGAGGAGGAGGAGGAGGAGGAGGAGGAGGAGGAGGAGGAGGGGGAGACGAACGAGAAGGAGACGGAGAGGGTGGAAAAGGGAAGGAGACACAGACGAGAAGAACAACCCATTCCACACGCTGACAGGGTCCTGGCCTGGCGGGCGAAAGCGTGGGGCCGGGGCGCCTATTAGGCGAAGATGTAGGGCGTCGACAGACCGCAGTCGCGCCCTTGCGCGGTTTTCGCGCTCGGCGCACTTTGCGGGGATTGCGCGACGCACTCGGCGCAGTGGAGTGCATGTCATGACGTCGCATCCGCCGGACAGACGCTTGACCTCGTACTTCTGTAGCTAGTGCGCTGGTCGCGGTGGGTCTGGAGAGGAGCGGTTCTCGGGCGCGCGATGGCCCTGGCGCGGCCATCGCGCTTGACTTAGTCGGGGGCGTTCCCGTGCGCGCTCGGCTCGGTGGCTGGCGGTGAAACCATAGTCCATGGCGCCGTGAGCCGGCGCGATCCCGCGGGCCGTCAATGGGCGCCCAGTGACGTTGGCGCAACTCGCAGTCGCGCTTGGACGGTTGGTGCCAGTCTGCTGGTTTTTGACGCCCACATTTTACAACCAGTCTGCTCAGCATGTTGTCGTTGCATCGTGCCAGATGTTGGAGTTGGCGTTGTAACGCTGTTTGTTTTTGGTCTTTGCGTTCGCAGTTCCACAAAGATGGGGCGATTTTGCGCGGCTTGCCGTCGACGGATCCGTCGACGAATTTCGTGCTCGGCCTGGCTGGGCCCATTGGGGCGGGATCGCTGGAGGCGTGGAACGCAACCGTCGCAGTTTTCTGATCCTGTGCCCGGCGCTATCTGGTAGACTTCTGCTCCCGATTGCCGCGGGCGCTTCCTCAACATTGCGGCGCCTGACAACTCCGGGGGCGGCGTGGATGATCGAATGCTGCGGCTCGCGTTGCATGTCAGCGGAGCATAGGGCGGGCATTCGTGCATTTATCCTTGCTTCTTCGCCCTCTTCGGGGCAGCCTGCGTCGTCGACTCCCAGGGCCAGCTTCGGGCCCAACTGGGGCGACTTGAAGTTTCGGGGGCCCGCTTGGGGGCCTTCAAGGCCGTGGCAGGAGTTTCCAAGGTCGTCGTGGGTAATTTGGGAGGGCGCCAGCCCAAGCAGGGGACCTCGCACTTTCGCGTCCGCCTCGTGGTGCCAAATATTCGCCTTTCGGGGCCCTCCTTCGGCCGTCCTCGCCTGCTTTTGGGAGTGTCTTTGAACCCTCTCGGGGGCCCGTGGGGCTCTCGTGGGAGGGGGGTGTTCAAGTGGCCTCGCCCCTTTCGGTCCCCTAAGTTCGCCTCTGGGGCCCTTCTCGGAGCGCACTTTCGTCGCTGTCGAGGCCGTCTCGGGCCCCGCTCGGGCCCCCCCCTTGGGGCTCTCTCGGGCATTCTCCCTCGGAGCCATTTTGAGCCCATTAGAAGACGACCCTGTGGGGGCATTAGTCGCGTCATAACATTGTTCCTTGGATTTCGATTCCGCGACTCAAGGTGGCGGTTTCGTCCAAACGAGTAGACAGTCTGGTTGAGCCCGCCACGATTTTCGAGACGCGGATCCGTCGCCAATGCAAGAGGCGCCGAGGTTTACAGAAAGCGTGGGCTCAGAATTGAAGGAGGTTCAGAGAGTTGTGGGATCTGGTTAATAAGTAAGGTGACGGTTTCGTCCTGACAATCTTGCACCGTGCCAGAACACATTTCTTGGGATGACAACACTGCGAATCAACGAAACTGTCGCGCCCTGAACTTTCGAAACCGCATCATAACATCATTCTTGGGACTACAGCCGCACGAATCCTTGAAGCAGGTGCGATCGTTTACTCCGAACGCGCTTTGGCGGCAGCCACATTTTGACAAGGGGCCGGTCTCAATTTCTGAACCGGCTGCGAGCTTTCAGAACGCATGTGCGCGTCGTTCACTCGAGAGAACTAAGTTGAAAAGGAGCCGCCCTTCTTCCGGGAAGCTACAGCAAATTGTTATGACGCAGGTGCTGGCGCGAATGCGGGAACCACATTTTGGAAATGAACCGCGACCCCTCCTTCTGATGTTTGCATGTATGCACCCATGTGCGTTGCGTTCAAAGGCAAAACACAACATTGTGAAATGCAGCCGCCCTCTTCCCGTGAATTTGCCGCAAAAGTTTTAGGACGCATGTGAGCGTTTGTTGAAAACAAATTGCCTTCCATCCTTGAAGTGGGTGCAGGGTTTTTCACGCATGCGCGCGGCGTTCAGGCGAAAACCAGTTGTTCTGGAAAAAGACAGACCCTCCATCCATAAGGCTGCTGCGCAGTTTTAAGATGCATGTGCGCGCCGCTACAGCAATAACCACATCTATGAGAAGGAGCAAGCCTCCATGCGTGAAGTTGGTGCAACTTGCGAGCTCCATGGCCGTACGTGATTGAGAAGTACTGAGCAAAGGGCGCAGCCCACCCTACCGACAATTCACAAGGGAGATAGGTAAAGCGGGGGCAATGGGGAAAAGGGGTTGCAGGACAAGGAAGATGAGGATGAGGATGAGGATGAGGAGGGGGAGGAGGCGGAGCAGGAGGAGGAGGAAGAGGAGGAGGAGGAGGAGCAGCAGCAGCAGAAGCAGCAGCTGCAGCAGCAACAGCAGCAGCAACGAGTTTCGAGGATCGAGTTTATGCTTGACAGTATCGTGCCTCCAGGAAACTTCTCTTCGCCGTGGCTAGATTCCCTGCGGAATCCTTGTCAAAAGCAGCCGAGGGGAGAAGTATAGGGAGGATGCGGGTGAGGAAGAGGCGGGGGCTGAGGATGAGGGGGAGGAAGGATAGAGGAGGGGAGGAGGAGGAAGAGGAGGAGGAGGCGGAGGACGAGGAGAAGGAGGAGCAGAAAGAAAAGGAGGAGGAGGAGGAGCAGCAGGAGGGGTAGGAGGAGGAGGAGGAGGAAGTGGAGGAGGAGGAGGAGGAGGAGGAGGAGGAGGAGGAGAAGGAGGAAGAGGAGGAGGAGGAGGAGGAGGAGAAGGGAGGCGGAGGAGGGGCGGGAGGAGTGAATAGAGAGACGGGGGTGGAGGGAGGGCGGAGAATTGGTGGAGAGATGGAGTGGGAAGGCTGGCGGAGGGCGGGAGGAGGGAGGCTGGGCGGGCGGGGAAGCGGGATGGATGGGCGAGGGATGGAGGAGGAGGGCGGGCAAGCGGGAGGGATGGAAGACGGCGGGCAAGCGGGAGGGATGGGGGAGGGCGGGAGGAAGGAAGAGGGCGGGCAAGCGGGAGGGATGGACGAGGGCTGGAGCGAGGGAGAGGACGGAGCAGGAACGGCACGGCCCGTTTCTGCGCGAGTCGCAGTCTGGGCCCGGCCTCGGGCAGTGTGGGCCTTTCCTCCGGCTCTGGCGTGCGTGGTGCACCGCAGCCCTTTTGAGCTAATTGTCCTGCGCTTTTCCTGTATGAGGAGATGGAGGAGGAGATGGGTGATGGTGATGATGATGATGATGATGATGATGGTGAAGGTGATGGTCATGGTGACGGTGATGGTGATGATGATGGTGATGGAGATGGATGATGATAATGCTGATGATGATGCTGATGATGCTGATGATGATGATGATGATGGTGATGATTATGATGGTGATGGTGGTGATGGTGATGATGATGGTGGTGATGATGATGACGATGATAATGGTGATGGTGATGATGATGATGCTGATGGTGATGGTGATGGTGATGGTGATAGTGATGGTGATGGTGATGATGAGATAGATGGTGCTGATGCTGATGCTGATGTTGATGATGATGATGATGAGGAGGAGGAGGAGGAGGAGGAAGGATCATGAGGAGAGGAGGAGGAGGAAAACGAAGAGGAGGAAGAGGAGGAGGAAGAAGACGAGGAGGGAATGAGGATGAGCAGGAGCAGGAGGATTATGTGGGGGAGGAGGATGAGGAGGAGGGATGCGGAGGATGGAACATGAGGAGGGGAGGCGGAGGAGGAGCAGGAGGAGGAAACTGAGGAGGGAGTAGGAACAGAGAGAGGAAGAAGAGCCGGAAGAAAAGGTTTGTCGAGGAGGAGGGGGAGCAGAGACAGCGGTCAGGAGGCAGCAGCACAAGAGGCAGGGGTGGGGAAGAGAATGAAAAGGGAGGAATCGGAGGAGACGGGAGGGGGGAAGGGAGGTCGACTCAGCATGAGGGATCGTTTGGAACCGCAGCGCTGTAGAGGGAGGGAGGCAGGAAGAATGATGAGGGAGGAGAGGGGCACGAGGAAGGTATGTTGAGGGGAGAGGGAGAGGATCGAGGGGGAGAAGGGGGAAGGGAAGGGGGGAGGGGGGAAGAGGGACGGGTGACGAGTGGCGAGCGACGAGGGAGGAGCGACAAGGGAGGGAGGAGAGGTGCGAGGCAGCAGATTGGGGGAAGGGGGAGACGTGAGCAGGGAGGAGGGAGGCCGAGGCGGGAGGGAGGGAGGACGTAGGGAAGTGAAGAAGAGAGGGAACGAGCGAGAGGTGGATGATGATGAGGATGAGGATGGGGATACCGATGGTGAGAGGGATGAAGGCGACGATAGTATTTTGAGGTTGACAAGGGGTAGGGCGGGAATGGACGGACGATGATGATGATGCTGATGATGACGATGCTGATGACGACGATGATGGTGATGATGTTGTTGATGCTGATTATGATGATGATCGCGATGATGAGGATGGTGCTGATTATGATGCTGAAACTGGTGCTGATGCTGATGCTGATGCTGATCATGATGCTAATGGCAGTGGTAATGATGCTGTCGCTGCGGGTTGGAGTGCCCCGCATAATGTTGTTGTTGATGATGATGATGCAAAAGATGCTGCTGATGCTGATAATGAGGTTGTTGATGCTGATGGTGAACTTGATGATGATGACGATGAGGATGAGGATGATGGTGACGATGGTGATGATGACAGTGGTGATGATGTTGCCGCTGCTGATGAGAGTGGCGCGCATGATGTGGATGGCAATGGTGATGGTGGTCATGCGGTTGTTGATGGTTGTGATGATGGTGATGATGAGGGTGATATCGTGAAGATGACGGTGATGATGATGTTGCCGCTGCCGCTGCTGATGATGACCATCTTAATGATAACGCTGCTGATGATGGTGATGATGATGGTGATACTAATGTCGATGCTGATGAGGCTGCTGCTGACGATGCTGATGCTGCTAACGATGCTGCTGCCGATGACGATGCTTGTTATTGTGAGGCTGATGATGCTGATGCTGCAGATGATGATGTTGATGATGGGGATGATGTTGATGATGATGCTGCTCATGCTGCTGATGATTGAGATGACGATGGTGATGCTGATGCTGGTGATGCTTCTGCTGCTGATGATGATCACGGTCACGATGAGTAGCATGCTGCTGTTGATGGTGACGAAGATGACGATAATGTTGCTGATGATGATGAGGTGGACGATGACGATGGTGATGCTGCTGATGATGATGATGCTGGTGATGGTGATGATGATGCTGATACCGATGATGGTGGTGATGATGATGCTGCTGATACCGATGATGGTGGTGATGCTGATGGTGATGATTATGCTGATGGTGTTGAGGCGGTTGAGGATGATGCTGATGCTGATGATGGTGGCGATTTTGATGTGGTTGATCATGAGGCTGCTGATGCTGATGATGAGGATGATGCCGCTGACGACGTTGATGGTGATGGTGGTGATGCTGACGCTGCTGATGCTGATGATGTTGATGATGATGATGAGGAGGAGGAGGAGGAGGAGGACGAGGAAGCAACGCAGTAATATTATGATCATCACCATCATTGCGTTATACAGTGCTTAAGGAGAGGAGGGCTCAGGTAGGACGGAGGAGGTTGAACATGAGGAGGAGGAGGAGGAGGAGGAGGAGGAGGACGACGACGAGAAGGGGGAGGAGGCTGAGTTGGAGGAGGCGAGGGGTGGAACACGAGGTAAGGGGAGGAGTAGGGAGAGTGGAGCGAGGAGCGAGGAGGGAGTGGGGAAGAGGGGGGAGGGACGGATGTGAAGAGTAGCGGCCGAAGGCCTATGTCAAGGTGGGAGGCAGTGTGAGGTACAAAGTAGGACGGAGGAGTTGGGAGGGATACTCGACGACGAATGATGTATAGAGGTGTGGGGCGGGAGGGAGGAGGCGGGAGGCTTGCGGCGGGAGGAATGAGGAGGACGCAACGGATTGGGGGGCACGCAGGAGGTAAGGTGGCTCTTTTCGATATCGTTGGGCTTCCAGGACGGTTCTCGTCACTGCCGCAGAATTTCTGTTGAAATCCTCGTCAAGCGCAGCCGATTCGAGGAGGATGAAGAGGCGGATGAGTGGCAGAGGTGAACGAGGAGGAGGAGGAGGAGGAACAGGAGGAACTGGGAGGAGGTGGGAGGAGTGAAGAGAGAGGACAAGAGGCACGAGAGAGGATGGTTGATAGATGCGTGATCGCAGTTTTTGAACTTGCACCCAGGGCGTCCACAGTCCGTTCCACACTTGCACAGGACAGTCGTGTTATCACCAGATCTGCGCACGCTTCAAAGCATGTCCGTGACAACGGAAGTTGGCACCATGGTGGCGCGCGTCGGAGCTTCCTTCTCATTGAGCACTGGGGTTGAGTTCAAGTAGGCTGGATTCTGCGGTCGAGTATCGATCTTGAGCTTTATCTCCTTGTTCCTCTCCTCCGCCTCCTTCTCCTCCTCGCCCCCCTGCCCTTGAGTCATGGGGGAGGCAGGGGGAGGCAGGATGCGGAATGAAGGTAGTGAGGAGGGTGAGGGCCAACAGATGGAGAAGAATGAGGATGGTCAGGATGCTGTTCCCACAGTTATATTATTGTACGTCGCCCCGTCGATACGAGGTGTCGCACACGTCGAGCTTATTGCAGATGCGTGTGCGCAAGATCCGCCTGGCACCAAGTTTTTGAATCGCCGGGTGATCTAGGAACCTCAATGTGTCGCCGCCTGGGGGGGGAGGACGAGGAATTGGATGGGAGGAGGTGAAGGATGCGGAAGGCTGGGGGAAGAAGGGGAGGTGGGTGGACATGGGGGATGAGGAAGGGAGGAGGTGGTGAGGATGTTTGAGGTGGAGGGTGAGGAAGGGGAGGGGATGGTGGATGAGGATTGGAGGAGGTGGAAGGGTGAGCGAGAGGAAGTGGAGGAAGATGAGGAAGGGGGGAGATGAAAGAGGGAGGAGGTGGAGGAGGAGGAGGTGGGGATGGTGGAGGAGTAGCTGTAGGAAGGTGGAGGAGCGATGGAGGAGGACGAGGAGGAGGAGGGACATAAGCAGGAACGCGTCATGCGAACGATCTGAGATACGGTGTGTAACGAGCACTGGACTAGGACAAGTGGCCCAGAAATATTCAGCAAGGGGCAATCAGGTAGGAGTCAGGGCGATAAAGCAGGTGGGGGTCCTTTTTAGTGGGTGGTAGTGTTGACAAAGTGTTAACATGGGGGGCGTAGCAATGTGCTAGGCGTCATGAGGAAGAAGCATTGGGAGACGTGCACTGTCATTCGCAAGGGGGTTGTAGCAGCAGGTAAGGAATAGTGGGCACAAGCGGTGGGTAAGAGGTAAGGGGCCACGATGAACGACCAGTTTTGCAATTGTTAACCCAGTAGGGTCTCTAATGCTAAACCTGGACCCCCGCTAAGCTCTCGGCTGGCATTTGAACTCGTCTTCCCCCTCCTCGTCCTCCCCCTCATCACCATCACCATCACGATCAGCATAACCATCAGGGATCCTCATGCCTCCCGAGCATCAGCGGTGGCCGCCGCGGGGTAATCGGGAATATTCGTTTTACCAGCAGCGTGTGGGGTCGCAATCCGTCCATAGACCCCCGCAACAAGCAATTAGTTTCCCATTGTTTGCGTTGTTTTTGTGAAGACCCATCGCGGCTAAGGTGTGAGGAGCAGTGCTAAATGTGCCAGGCGTACGACGCAAGGAACCGATGAGCAACGAGTGAAGCAGGTTCGCGCCCTGTCATTGCGGCGGCGACCCCAGCGTGGGCGTTCAAGGTTGAACGCCGCCAGTGTCCCAGAGTCGGCCGACGTCGAATGAGCTGCGCCATCGTAGAGTCAAGTTCGTCAAAGGTTGCGAACGTTCCAGGCGGTGTCAGAAGCTGGCGCCCAGGCGGTCATGACCCGAACTTGCCGCAGCGAGCAAGGAGTGGGAGGGGGGGGGGGACGGTGAGCAAGGACTTAGCGGCGTCGCCGGCCTTTTATGCACTCAGCGGTGCTGTCGTCGTGCGCTTGCGCTCACGCGCTGTCCACAGGCCCACGTTATGCGGCCGGCAATTGGCCCTGCCGCCTTCCTGCCGCGTTGCTCACTGGTCTCCGTTGTGCACGTGCCGCCGTGCTGCTCTCTCGTGCGCTGCCTGCCCTTCTTTTGGGATCGGCGGAGGAGGCCGTCGCACAGCGTGGCGCATGCTCTTCTCCTCTCTCCCAATAGGCCTGGGGCTCCTCCCCTCTGCCCGCCCCCCCCCCTCTCGCCCTGGGGGCAGGGTGGTGGTTTAGGACGGATGTGCGCTCTGGCTCTGAAGCCGCTCACTGATCCAGCGTGGTTGTTCATTCTTCTCCTCCCCCCCATCGGGTCCACCGTGATCTGATGTTCTGCGCTTGCGTTTTATGCGTCCCCCACCTCGTTGAGTGATGCCTGTGCTGTTCCGTATTATCCTCCCCCTTCCCTCACCCTTCTCTCCCATCCCTTGTCTTTTCTTCTCTCCCTTTTTCTTTCCGATGTCCTTTCGTTCCCTCCTCCATTTCTTCGTCATTCCTTCCATCTGTCGCATCCCCCGTGCCTTCTCTTCCCTTTGGTTCGTGCCCCCTTGGTCTCCGTCATTCCCCTGGCGCCACTGCTGTATATCCGCCATTCCCTCTGGCCATTACAATTTCGCTTATGGTTGTCCTGCGTCTGGCTGCTCCTCCTTCGGCTGCTCCTCCCTCCTTCTCCTGCTCCTGCTCTTTCTCCTGCTCCCCCTTCACGTCCTCCTCCATCTTCTCCAGCTTCTCCTCCTCCTCGCTCCCTCTCCTCACATCCACCCTCGAGCAAGCAATTACGACTGCAGATCGACAACGGTCCAGTCGCTGCCAGTTGTCAGAGCCGCGAGCTGCCCGTCGCTGTCGCCTCGGACGGAGCGCGCGAGCCTGGCGCTGCTCGCACGAGGCATTGGCGGGGGCCGCCGCAACGGGAGGCCTCGTGGCGCTCGCGGGCCCGATCCCTCCCTCGTGCGCGCCCCCCCCCGCCCCTCGTGGGAGGCAGGGCAGGGGGGGGCGAGGGATGTGGGAAGCATGGAGGGAAAGGGGGAGAAGAGGGGGAGCGCAAGGGGACGGAATAGGGGAGGAAGGGTTGGGGAGTGGATGGGGATAGAGGGTAGAGTGGAGGGGGGGAAGAATCTTTCCCCTCTTGGCATTGCTTCAAGCATGCACAATTCCCACCACTATCCGAACCCATCTAACGTGTCCCTCGTCCTCCAGCCTCCCCCGTCCTGCCCCTACCTTTTCATCCGCCCTCTTCCTTGCTCCTCCTTGCTCCTCCTCGCTCCTCCTTCTCCCTCCTCCCCTCCTCCTCCTCCTCGCTCCTCCTTCTCCTCCTCCCTAATCCCCTCTCCTCCTCGTGTCCCCTCCTCCTCCTCCTTCTCCTCCTCCTCCTCCTCCTCCTCCTCCTCCGCCTCCTCCTCCTACCCCTCAAGCCATCTGCGGCACGAGGAGCCTCTTGGGAGCAGGTCCCCCGCCCGCACGGCACTCGCGCGTACCGAGCGTGGGCGGGCACCAGCGTGCCCGCTACACGCTCCCGCGGCTTGATGGGGCGCCTCTCAGGCGGCGAAAGTCGAGTGCTGCACGGTCTTCGGAGCTTGATGGGCCGCAGCGGCAGTGCGAGGGCTAGGAGCAGAGATGGCTCCAGGCCCCCCTCGTCGCACGGCAAGCATCGTCCCGGGTATGTTGTGTGCCGCGCTGGTCCTGGCTCTTGGGTGGATTGTAATCGTGCAGGCACAGCTGGACGGGAATCGTGCCGCACCTGTGGAGTGCAATGGCCCACGCAGAACAACAAGAAGGAAACCACCTTCGCCATCGAGGACGGCTGCCAGGCTGGCGCTTCCCCCTCCTCGACCAGCTGCTGCCGGAGTACATGGCCGCCTTGGGCGTAAAGCAGGACGACCAGGTCCAAGCCATGCTGCTGGTCTGTCCCGAGCTGGGCGAGGCTGCGAAGCCACCGCCGCCCAAGGCGCCTGAGGTCTTGCTCGAGCAGTATGCAGCCGAGGTGCGGGAACTCCACACCGTCCAGGGGAAGCTCAACATTCAGCTGGTGGCCAATGCAAAGCATGGGAAGGAATTGCTGGAAAAAGCTGAAGGAGAATGTCCGAGCCTGCGCCGAGACCCAGGCTGAGGTCAACCGCATCACGGGTCTCATCACGGCTGCGCAAGGAACGGCCGGCGGGGCTCCCCAGCGGACCGACGGCGACAAGCCCGATAAGGACGGCTTCCACTTCCCTGAGTTCAATGCCGAGGACGTCGAGCTCCTCACCCCAGAGCAGAAGAAGGCGTACGAGGAGGCGCTGGCGCACGCGCAGCAGGCCCAGCAGGTCTACAAGTCGGCGGCGGACACCAGCCAGAAGGCGCAGGAGGCGGCGAGCACGCCCAAGGATCTCCGCGAGAAGGCCACCACGGCGAAGCGGCGCAAAGCCGACAGCGCAGCAGGCGTGGCAGCAGGAGCCTCTGCAGTACCACCTGAAGGAGTAGCTGGAGCTGGAGGAGAAGAGGAGGGACCAGCAGCGGGACCTCCCGACTTCAGTGACCCGAAGAACGTGGACGCCTACATCCAGCGCGCGGCCACCATCATGGCCAGAGCTGCGGCGGCGGAGGCGACCGGGGCTAAGTCGACAGCGCGAGCTACGGCTACACCATCGTCGGGGGCTCCTTCGAAGGCAGCGTCGGAGCCAGCGATGGCAGAGGCGAAGCCGGCAGGAGGGTAACCCAGAACACGGACGAGCCAGAGTCCCGTTTGGCCAGCGCAGCCATGTTTCCATCTTCTTCGGGGGCGCGACCAGCTATGGCCTCAAGGTCAAGAAGTACATCGAGCAGTCGCACTTCGATCTCATGGGTTTGGCTGAGCATCACTTGACGCAAGTGATGTGTCAGAGGGAGGAGAAGCGCCTGCGAAATTTTGGATGGAGATCTGAAGGGACTTGGGCTGCTGCTACGGCATCGGGGCGTTCGGGCACGGGCACGCACGGGGGTGCGCGTTGGCTTCGTCGAGCTACCTATGCCACTCGCATCCACATTGAGGGCTCCAATGGCAAGAGTGTCTACCATGACGCGCTCAAAGGCAGTTCCGTGGTCCTGTGGCGATTCAACGGCGCCACCTTCGCGCTCATTGTGTGCTACCTTGATTGCTCCGTCGGCCTGGTCGGCACTAGCGCCAAGAAGATGAACGCGATCCTCCGCATAGTCAGGACGCTTGGACTTCCCTGGCTGCTAGTGGGCGACTTCAACGCCACCCCGCAAGAGGTGCTCAAGGCAGGATGGCTGAAGGCGTTGGACGGCAACGTGGTTGCTCCAGAAGGCGTTCAGATATCCTGCACCTCAGGCAAGGGTCGCACGATGGACTACGTGATTGTGCCCAATAGC
The DNA here is from genome assembly GCA_963575745.1 of Prorocentrum cordatum. Lineage (NCBI taxonomy): Eukaryota > Dinophyceae > Prorocentrales > Prorocentraceae > Prorocentrum > Prorocentrum cordatum. The sequence continues at coordinate 337,146 of CAUYUJ010015184.1, read as the reverse complement.
TTCCGCCCCTTCTTGGGCAGCGCCCGCCCTGTCCAGAACCTGCCATGGGGCCCGCGCATCGGCTTGGACATCCGCTTGGTCTCTCGCCCAGCTTCAGTGTTCATGCGAGTCCCATGCCTCCCGGTACAACTTGAAGTACCCCAGGGCGAGTTACGAGTCGCCAAGGGAGTGAAGCGCTGCCAGCGAGATCGGCAGCGACATCAAACGCTTCAGGAGGCGCGCAATGAGCAGGACCTCCAGCACGGCGACTTGCTCAATGATGAGGGCGACCGCCTGCTCGAGGACCACGACGTGCAGCATCGCACCCGACGATGCGAGGACAGTGAGTGGATCACCAGCGCCAACTTGCAGGGCAGCGACGCCACCACCCAGGGCGTGGCGTAACAGCAGGACCCGCACGTGAGCGACGTGATGGCTCAGCAGCATGCAGTCTGGGCTGTGGCAGCCGAAGCTCCACTGGCTGAACTTAGTGGAGCCGCGCCTGAAGACATAGCCCGTCGAGGGCTACCAGTGCGATGCCGTTGGCAGAAGGCGGCGCTCCAGCCCGCCAACTCCAGCTATGGTCGCTCAGTAGCCAGCGAGAGGAGCAGTCCCTGGGCCAGCCTACGTGCAGGGGGCCAGGAGCAGCTGATTGCATCGGGCAGATTCAAGCACTCTTGCTAGCAAAGCCAGGTTCAGATCGCGATGTCCACTATTCTCTCGAAGCTGAGGGCGTTGCGCGACAGGGAAGGCCCAGTTCCAACAGGTCACGAGGAAGACCAACATGGTAAATGGCGAGTGTTTCGTCATGATGATACGGTGAGTTCTATGGGTATCCGCTTTCAGTACAGCGCGGAATTCCAGCATTGGCAGTTCTTCGCGATGAAGGCCCAAGCCCGTGCCCAGCGTCGCGCCAGCCCGGCGCGGCAGCAGGCCCGCAGCGAGATCGGCAAGTGGGCGACCGACAACACCAAGGGCTCCACGAAGGGCGCCCGCCGCTCCCTCAAGAAGCTGGAGCAGAAGGCGTTGGCGGAGACCTGCCTGGAGGCCGCTGGGCAGGGGGTGCACGATACGTTGCAGAGGACCACTGGGATCAGAGCGGCCTGATGGGCGGAACGGTGGGCGTCGCAGTCGCGCCAGTTGCCGGCGATCCGCGCCGCCCTCGGTGAGCTTCGTCACCGCGCCCACGGGGAGCTAGCGCAGCGACCTACTACGACCGCGACAGCCTGGTGCAGGCCCTGCGGTCTTTCCCGAAGGCCACGTGCAAGGGTTCGGATCAGTGGGCGCCCTCCCACATTCTGGTGCTGTCCGACCAGGGACAGGAGGCCTTTGTCACGCTCTTGAACATGATCGGGCGTAGCCTCACTTGGCCGCATCAAATACTTCACAATTTGTTCGCCCTGCTCCCGAAGGGCATCGAGCAGGAGATCGGCAACGAGCGCGACATCGGCCTGCTGCCCATGCCAGTTCGCATCTGGGGTCGCATGACGAAGACCGCTTTGACAGAGTGGCGTGAGGAGAAGGCAGCGCGCCGGGGTGCCGCCGTCAAGGGCAGCAATGCACTCCACGCCGCGATGCTCTCCATGGTGCTGGATGAGACCAGGGCGCACGTGGGCATCACTGAGCAGAGTTATTTCCTGGTGGATGTCGAGATGACCACATGGACTTGAAGCTCATGATCCTCCAGGCCGTGGACTTAGGGTTCCCCTCGGTCGAGCTCCATCTGTGTTGCCTCTCTTACCTGGCATCGCGAGTTGTGAAGGCGAACGGCGCCTTCGCAGAGGCCATCGTTCCCAACTGCTCCATCGTGCCGGGCTGCGGGAAGGCTAATCGCTGCGCGCGCGTCTTCCTGCATCGGCTACTTGGACGTGTGCGCGAGACGGCCCTTTGGCACGTGTGCGTCAGTATGTAGATGATGCTTGCATTCGAGTCGAGGGGCCAGGCCAGAAAGTTTAGGGGCAGACGAAGCACGTGGCAGGTGCTCTGGTGCAGGGCATGTTGGACAGGGGTCTGAAGGTCTCGCCGAAGTCCATGCTGATGATGGCCAACCCCGAGCACAAGGACGCGGCGTTGCAGCACGTCGCCTCCGCCGCGGGCATCGTGATCAAGACGACGAAATGGGCCAAGGACCTGCGGGTGGATTGTTCGATGGGAGTTCGGCGGGCGCGCGCCACCACCAAGGGCCGCGCGGCAGTGGCGCAGGCGAGAGCGACCCGAACGAGCTTGTTCCGACGGAAGCGGAGGCAAGAGGACTAAAGGTACCATGCTGCACAATACCAACATCCGAGCGAATTTCAGCTACGCAGATCCAGTCTTGGGGGCCTCCCCTCGGAGGTGGTGCGTCGTCGTGCGCAAGCTGCTGATCTAGCTGGACGCACTGTCGGTGGACGCTGCACGGCCACCATCATGCCGCTGCACTACCAGGGCGATGAGCCCAGGATGAGCGCGGGTATGGAGCAGGTGAAGCACTGCCTCGGGTTCTGGTCAGCACATCCTGGGCTACGCGGGCGAGTTCGCACAGGATGGACAGCAGTTTTCCGACGGCTCATCTACTTGAAGGCGCGGTCTCGCTGGAGATGGGCCGCTGGGCCGGTGGGTGCGATTATTCTTACGTTGGGAGACCTCGGCTGGGGTCCGCGAGCACCAGACCGACGGATAGACGATGGCGGAGATGAATGGCAACATGATGCAGACAACCCGCGCAACTACGAGGAGATCCTCACAGCGACCAGGACTTCCATTCGCAAGGAGTTGCGGCAGCAGACTGGATCACGTCCTACAGGACAGGGGCTCGCTGAAAGGGGGTGACCTTCACGTGCTTCGAGTCAACCTATGACGCATGCGACGCCACGGACGACTAGCAGAAGCAGGGGCTCTGGAGGCGAGTTATCTGGCCAGCATATGGACCAAGGCTCGCGCTTAGTCTGCAGGCTACCAGATGGGAGACGATTGCCCGCGCTGCGAGTTGGCGAAGGACACTATCGCCAACCGCCTGTGCGACTGCATGCAGAACGCTGGAACAGAGCACGAGTGGGTGCTCCGCGCGGAAGGTTTGTGCGAGGTTGTGAATAAAAATTCGCGCGAAGGCAGGCATGTAGGTTTTTGGGCCAGGGGGGGCCACAAGAGTGACACCCAGTGCCCCAGCCCCCTTCTTGGGACTCTGGCTTTGGGCGAGATGTCTGGGTCGTGGCTGCATGGGGCCGTCGACGGGGACCAGACTGCGTCAGCTTCTGAGCTGGCTGCGCTGCACTGGGCCCTGAAGGCCACCGCGGGACCTATCCCCCCTGTGGACGGACTGCCAGCTGGTCGCCGACGGTTGGAACCTAGGCTATGGAGAGAACCCTCGGGGGCCCTTGATCCGATGGTGGACCCGAAGTCGGCGTGCCCTCGAAGCTCGAGGGGAGGGCCGCGTCAGGGTTCAACAATGTTTTCCGCGCTTGGATGTTGATTCCCATGTAAAGACAGGCCAACCAGTAGAAGTACCCCGTGGGAACGAGATGGCGGACACGCCGGCCCAGCGCGGAGCTGAGGCTGCCTCCGATGCGATCAGAAGCCAGTTCAAGACCCTCAATTTAATCGATGCGAGGGCCATTTTAGTGCATCAGCGAATTGGGACTATTCTGGCCCACGCCTGTAGCAAGGACGATCAGTCGTGTCGCAGGGAGTTCGGATCGGCGGGGTCGGATGGTAGACTCACGAGAATTCAGGAGCTCGAGGTCCGATCGGGCTACAGCCTCCGACGCCTGGGGAATGGCCAATGTATTTGTGACGTCAGCCGCCAACCCCTTGGGCGCTTTTCAGTGACTGACTTGTTGCAAGCAGGCTTGTGCCTTGGGGATGAAGCCTCGAGGGGCCTCAGCGAGCAAGGCCACCACGTTCACGTTCCCCCCCATCATGGTCAGGACCCTCCGCATTGGCGCAAACTCGGTTCACCCCTCGCACTCGATTTCCATGCAGCATGGCTTGTCGTGGCGTTCTGGATGTGCTCGATATGAGGCCATTGTGGGATGTAAAGGTAGGCTGCGCAAGCTTGCTGAGGTGTGCCCGAAATACAGACACCTTCGGGGCGCACCATGCTTAACCGTCTCCGTAAGGGCTGCCCTCCAAAGGCGGGGATGAAGTGGCCTATTCCCCCCGCTGGGGGGGGAGCGGACCTCCCATGCCTGTGTTGGGTAGTTCCTCCAAGGGTTTTGGGACGAGGACGGACGGGTGGGCTGGGCGCTCGCTGAGGAACCCTCCCCCCCGTATGCAGTGTTAAATTTCGAGTAATTTAACAGCGAGGGGGCGTAGCAACGTTCCGACCTTCTTTGTAGCAGCAATCTCCAGCAATCTCCTCCTCCTCCTCCTCCTCCTCCTACCCCCCTTCATCCTCCCTCCTCCCTCCTCTCTCCCTCCTCCCTTCTCTCTCTTCCCTCCTCCCTCCTCCCTTCCCTCTCCTCCCTCCTCCTCCTTTCTCCCCCCTCCTTTCTCATTATCCTCGATTTCTTTTCCTTCTATCTAACTTGTCCCTGTCGCACCCGGAGGCCAGTTTTCAGGGTGGGCTGGGCGTTTCGCCTGAGACGTCCTCACTATTTATGACTCGGAAGCTTAAGACTTGGCAGCAGCTTCGCATATGGATGGCGGGTCGTTTTCAACATGTGGCTCTCGCATTAGCGCGGCTCGCGGTCATTCTAAACATTTGGAAGAGCTTCACGGATCGAGGGCGGGCCGTTTTCAGAATGTTGCTCTTGCCTCAGCGCGGCGCACATTCGTTTTAAACATTTGCAAGAGCTTCTCGGGTGGAGGGCGGATCGTTTCCAATCTGTGGCTATCGCCCTGGCGCGTCGCATACTAGCTTTAAACAGTTGCAGTGGCTTTACAGACGGAAGGCGGGTCGCTTTCACAATGCGGCACACATTTTTCCCACACATTTGCAAGGGTTCACGGGTTGAGGGCGCATTGTTTTCCAACTTTGGCTCTCGCATTAGCGCGGCGCACGCCCGTTTTAACAATTTGCAAGGGCTTCACGGGTTGAGGGCGGATTCTTTTCAAATTGTGGTTTTCGCCTCTGCGCCGCGCGCATTCGTGTACCGAATTTTCAATACTTTCACGGGGTCCGATCACCAACGTACCAGGCATTGTGTTTTGAAAGGGTTCAGGGTTACGCGGGTGCAGCAGTTACGTTGATTCGCGGTGTTGAAGTCCGATCGTCAAAGCGCACAATCAGGTTGATCCGTGGCGTTGTGATCCTTGTAACGATATGCTGGTATGATTCAGGGTCTTCCAACGGGGGTCTTCCAACAAGGCAGTTCCACCAATGGAAAGTCACCCTTGTAGGGACTTATAAAGAGGAAATTTGGAGGGAGGGTTTACCCCAACATCGTTGATGATTCTCTTGGGTTTACACTGGTCCTCCTCCTCCTCCCTCCTCGCTCCTCGCTCCGCTCTCCTCGCTCCTCGCGCCTCGCGCCTCCCTCCTCCCTCTTCCCTCCTCCCGCCTCCTCCTCCTCCTCCTCCTCCTCGTCCTCCTCCTCCTCATTCTCCTGCTCCTCTCTCCGACTTCCTTCCTTCCTCCCTTCCCCCTCCCTCTCTCCCTCCCGCCCTCCTTTCTTCTTCTCCAGGCGGCGGGGAAGACTGGAACAATCAGACAATAATACACCAGCACCACCTGGGCCCCGCAGCAGCCGTTGCGAGCGAACCTACGATAGTTAAGACGTAGTGGTATCAGTACGAGTAGGCGTGGCCTTGAGCAGACACGGACCACGTCACCACGTTAGGGGCCTCGGTTCAGAATAAGGAGGAGGATGGAAGCGAGGAGGAGGAGTATCAGGAGGAGGAGGAGGACAACCAGTGCAAACCCAAGAGCCACCAACGATGTTGGAGTAAATCCCTCCCAAGCTCCCTCTTCACAGGCTCCTACAATAGCCCATTTCCATTGAGGGAACTGCCTCGTTGGACGACAAAATATTGTTCTCGAGTATTCAACGCCTCGGATCAACCTGACTGTTGCGTCGTGACGTTCCTGAATCATGCCATAACGCCATTCTTGGGACTTCAACGCAGCGAATCAACGTTCCCGCTGCGCCCGCATAATCTTGAACACTTCCAGAACACAATGTGTGGTGCGTTGACCATGGGAATCCGCGAAACTCTTGCAAGTTTTACGAACCGAGTATACGCGGCGCTAATGCGGGAGCCAGATTTTGAAGACGACCCGCCCTGAATCCGTGAAACTCTTGCAAATTGTTAAAACGAACGTGCGCAGTGCTATGGCGAGAACCACATTTTGAAGACGGCCCGCTCTCAGTCCGTGAAACTTTGCAAAGTTTAAGACGAATGTGCGCAGCGCTAAAGCAAGAGCCACATTTCGAAAACGACCCGCCCTCAATACATGAAGCTGCTGCCAAATTTTAAGTTTCAGAGTTATACATTGTGAGTACGTCTCAGGCGAAACGCCCGGCCCGCCACAGAACCTGGCCTTGGGGTTATTTATAAGGAAAGGAATGGAGGGGGAGGAGAAGGAGGAGGAGGAAGAGGAGGAGGAGGAGGAGGAGGAGCAAAAGGAGGAGGAGGAGCAACAGGAGGAGGAGGAGGAGGAAGAGGAGGAGGAGGAGGAGGAGGAGGAGGAGGAGGGCGGGGAGGAGGAGGAGGAGGAGGAGGAGGAGGAGGAGGACGAGGAGGAAGGATGAGGAGGATGAGGCGGAGGAGGAGGAGGAGGAGGAGGACGAGGAGGAGGGATGAGGAGATGGAGGAGGAGCAGGAGGAGGAGGAGCAGGAGAAGGAGGACGAGGAGGATTGAGTCCACGGACGTGGCGGAGGAGAACTGGGTTAAGACGAGCGCACGGCCGCGGGGCGTGAGCCACCCTGCCTCACCGTCAGGCTCGCGCGCGCAACCGCGGGCGGCCGCAATCAGGGGGGTCAGAGGGCAGGAGGAGGTGGAGGAACAACAGGAGCCGACGAGGAGCGAAGCAACGGCGCAACAGCATTGGCAACAGCATGGCCAGAGAGCACAATACTTCGTAGGCGCTCTGATCGAACCAGCCGAGGCAGATGCCTCGTCAGTTGTGCGGATGTTGTCTCGGCGGAAGGCGTCTCAGCTTTCACTCGATCGCAAGGTGTCTCGGCGGTTCAAAGATGGGGCCCTGAGGGACGGGGTCCTAAGGATAGGAGCGGGTCCTAGGTTGAATTCTTGTCGCCTCGCACATCCCCACCAGCTCATCCCAAAATTGTCAACAGGCGAGTCGCCCTGATCAGGGATGTGTATAGCAGTATGCGGCCCAGCAGTGAAGCGCATCCGTCATGGCTTATTTTCGAAGTAAAAAGGAGGAGGAGGAGGAGGAGGAGGAGGAACGCCGGCAAGAGGAATAGGAATAGAGCGCGAGGAGGTAGGAAGAGGGAGGATGTCATTGCGGGAGGTAGTACATAGGAGGTACGAGGAGGCAGTGGGAGGCAGCAGGCGCACTGGTGATCCGCGCGGGTCACCGGTGCTCCGTGTGCCCTGGCAAGCGAGAATGTAGGACGACGACGACGACAGGAATCAGCCGACAAAGCCCTTTCGGGTCTTTCGCTCTACGTGCCTGTGCTGTGCCGCTTGAGGTCATCTCGTAGCCCTCTTGGGGCCTTTGGAAGCCTGTGCCGCGTTCTTGGAACGCTCTTGGTGGTCTCCCGGCGAATGGGCTCCCGCTCTTGCTGCTCGTGCCCGTCTGGTGCAGGAACCTCCACGAGGGCAGCGTCCGCACAGCCCGGCGGCCGCGGGCGCTCTCGAGGGCGACATCGAATTCTGCCCGCTCGAGTCCGCTTGCGCCCGTCCGGGGTCCCCTGACCTCCTCGCGCCGTGGCAAACATCACGGCGCAGGGCTTGTCGCAGGTTTCGGCCCCTCTTGTGCCCCTTGCTGGGCCCCGGGGCCGTCCGCAAAAGGACCCGCGAGGAACAGCTGGTCCCAGGAAAGCGGTCTGGAGCTGCCAGGGGTCCACGCTTTGTGGGCCCTGGAAACGGCAGGGCCGTTTTTCACCGTTTCCGAAAAAATGTCCCTTGAAAATGGAAACGGCAAAAAAACGGCGACCGGGAACGGCAGAAAAACGGCTCCAGGATTGGACCCGGAGTCGGAACCGGTCAAAAAACGGCGACGGAACCGGTAAAAGAACAGCGTCGGAACCGGCAAGAAAGCGGCAAAACGGAACCGGTAACAAAAACGGCCCTGTCGTTTCCAGGGCCCACTAAGGGTCCACGTGCTGAAGCAAGCGCGACGTGAGAGGTCTGGGTCCGGACCCGCTGGTACCGCCTGGACACGAGCTGCTTTGTCAAGGCATGGTGCCCTGCAGCGCGGGCCACCCCACACCCAATTCGGATGCAACTCCTGGGAGGTCAAATTCTGATTTTGCCCTGGTCCGAAATCCGGCTCAATCCCGCTTAATCCCGTTTAATCCTGCTTAATCCCGCTTAATCCGAGGCCCACTCCGGCGTAACAGCTCCCAAATGGGGCTTAATCCTCTTTCATTTTTCCAGCGAAAACCTCCCAGTAGTTGCCTCCTAAACCCAAGCCGCCAGCCAGTTCCGCAAGTGGTCGTGCTGGTCCACGGCGCCGCCGCCTGTTTTGCAGATCCGCCCGTGCCAGCGCTGGACGTCGAGCTCCTCGCTGCAGGCAGTGCACGTGTGCCCGGGCGCGTGGACACCGGCCCGCAAGCGCATGCGCGCGGCCGTCACGAGGCGCGCGTCCCGCACTCAGTCCTCCCGCAGAGGCGGCGCCAGCGGGAAGCTCTTTCTGCGCCTCTGCCTCCAGCCGCCCGGAGGTCGACGGTCGACTCGCTCGTGCTCGTGGGAGGACCGCCGCGCACGGTCCGGTGGAGAGAGGCTTCGCCTCCGCACCCTCTGCTGGCTGGGCGCCGTGCCACCGAAGAGGCGCCCCTCGCCGGGCACGAGGTCGGCGTCGCCCTGCGCTCGCAGGCCGGCCTCCGCGGCCTGCATCTTCTCGACTCTCGGCGCGCGCCCGCGGGGCACCTCGGCAGACCCTGCGGGCGGAGACGGGGCCGGCTCGAGTGGCCGCCTCTCGCGGGCGCGCTGCTCCCGGGGCGCAGCGTGCGCTGCGTGCCTCCGCGCGCGCACGCTGCCGCTTGTTCCAGCCGCCTACCCGTGTGCCCCGTGCCCCCGCGCGGCCCTCCGGCAAGGCAAGTCGCGCCCGCGTCCGCCGGCGCTGCGCACGCAAGTCCCCGAGCACCACTCTCTCTACTGTTGGCCTCCTAGTTAGGGTCGGAGTACACGTTGTTCATCTCAAAGTTCTTCGATTTTTTGGGGGCCAAGATCCTGGCATTTCTAATTGTTATATCCTGGGCCTCTTCCTGGCCACAAGGGGGCCAGGAACAACTAGAAACGAGCACAATTAGAAATGAGCACAATTAGAAATGAACGACGTGTAGGCCTCCTAGATAGGGTCGGAGTAGATGGGGTCGGAGGGTCGCGCCGCATCGCCGATGCATCGCCAATGCGGCTCGATGTGGAGCCCGATTTCCTTCACGTCGACGTCGCCGATGCATCGGCGATGCGGCGCGGTCCTCCGACCCCACCTAATACATACTCGGACCCCATATAGGGGGCCTCTATCTACGCCTGACGCCTCCCCCCGCGTACCCCCTTCCGTGGCCGCACTCATCTCGTCCTCTTGCCTAGTGTGCCCTGGCCGCGCGCGGCCCGCCGGCTATCGACTGCGCTGGCGCAGCGCCAGTGGCGCTCGCCCTCTCTGCTGGCCCGAAGCCCCCGCTCACCCACGGGGCGAAGACCCACGCCCTCAAGGGGAAGGGGCAGGAGGATTCGCGTCCGCTGTGCTCCTGAGAGGGTCATGCGCAGCAGCTCTTCGACAGACGCCGCAATCTCGGTGTCTGCTGCGTCGCGCCACGCCTCGGCGCCGCTGACGAAGGTCTGGAGGAGCATCAGCTGTGCCTGCGCACGGAGCACTGCTGTCAAAGCCCGTGCAGCGGGCCCGCACACACGTGCGAGGCGGCCACGGCGGGTGGGCCAGGGCCGTCGCCCGGGAAGGGTCCAGCGCGCCATCGTTGACATCCCCGCGCTCCACGAAGGGCAGCAGGACAGCTTCCAGGCAGGACATCACCCAGGCAAGTCAACGACGGTGCCGGACTCTCAGGCAACCCACAGCCTTCTACTGTTCTCAGGAGGGGAAAAAACACACAGACACAATTCATTGTCCACTCCCCAGAAAATATAGGAAAATATGGGAATTGGGGGGGAAGACACAAACCCAGAAAATATGGGAAAGATTTTTTTTTTATTTGTGTGTATTTATTTGTGTGTCCTGGGGCCCCTTCAGGCAACCCACAGCCTTCTACTGTTCTTCTTTTAGTTCAAGAGGCCTACGTCATTCCGCCGACACCCAGAAGACGGGTGAAGTCCACGTGTGAGGCCTTTTTGGGGGCCTTTTGGGGACACTCTGGGGGCCTCGCTTGGCCTCTTGGGAGGTTCTTGGGCGCCTGCTGGCGGTCTCGGGTGTCCTTGGGGCGGAGGGTTTGGAATGTCAGTGTGAGTTACCTCGCTTTGGCTCCTCTTTGGGCCCTGTTGGGGCTCCCTAGTGCCATCTTGGAAGCCTCTTGGGCCGTCTTGGGGCCCTCTTGGGGGATTCTTGGGCCGTCTTGGAGCGATCTTGGGGGTCTCTTGAGCCGTCTTGGACGCTGTTGGGACCCAAAATGCGAATATGCTCAACATGCACGTGTCCTCAAAGGATTTTGATGACTCTTGCTTCTTGGGGCCGTCTCGTGGGTCGTCTTGGAGCCCTCTTGGGGCGCCTTTGAGGCCTCTTGGGAATTCTTGAGGCCATCGTGGTCGTCTCTGAGGACTCCTCGGCGTGATGGGCATCCGGGCCACGGAGTGTGGGCTTGGAGGCTCCGGAGGCCCCAGCGGTGCGTTGGCGAGCTCGTCCCCCCCCCCAATCCCCGGGCCCCCCCATCCAACCGGATTTCAGACCTCAGGGGTGGGGGAACGGGGGAGAGGGACAGCCAGTCTTCTCACACGCATTTGCACCCCCAGCGAGCGGGGGTCGGCGGATTCTTCCTCCTGAGCACTTCCCCTCTCCTCCTGCTCCTCGTCCCGCCTCCCCCCAGCGTCGCCTTTGCTTCTCTCTTCCTTCTCCTCCTGCTCCTCGTTCCTCCTCCCCCAGCTCCGCGGCCTCTGCTGCTGTCCTTCTCCTGCTCCTCCTGTGGCTCCTTGTTTTCCTCCTTCCCTCCCCCCCTCCTCCCTCCTCCGCCTCTGCTGCTGCTGCTGCTGCTTCCCCCCCCTCCCCCTCCTCCTTTCCTCCTCCTCCCTCCCTCCTCTCCCCCCTCCTCATCCTCCTTCCTCCTCCTCCTCCTCCTCCTCCTCCCCCCCTCCTCCTCCTCCTCCTCCTCCTCCTCCTCCTCCTCCTCCTCCTCCTCCTCCTCCTCCCTGTGGTAGCGGTGGTGGAAAAGTGGCCCAGCACGGTGCACCTGCCCCTTCCCTCTCCTGGCCCGCCCGCGCGGCCCAGGCGCCCGAGGTGCGGCGGCGCGGGCCCGAGCAGTTCTTCATAGGGGACGGCGAGGCCATCGGCGGGGCCGCTCAGCCGCCCGCGGGGCAGCGGCCGGGCGAGCGGGAGGAGGAGGTGATCGGGAGCCTCGAGACGGGGGTCAGTGCAGACGGGGGTCAGCCAGAGCGCCGGATCTTGCAGGATCCTGCAGGGCCGGGGGCGCAGTAACCCGTGTTTGGGTGCAGGATCCTGCAGGATTCTGCAGGATCCTTCGCGTTGACCCGGGTTTGGGTGCAGGATTCTGCAGGATCTTGCGGGATCCTGCAAGGCCGATTGACCCGGCTCTGGATTGACCCGGGTCAGCAGCTCCCCGAGGTGAGACGGGAGTCAAGCAGTGGCGAAGCGTCCTGGCGTGCTTGTGGTACTACCAGACAATGTTCCAAGAACCGTTTGTGGTTCCCACGGAATGTTCTCAGAACATGTCTGGTTGGGACTCTCTTGTTTTATCACATCGGGTTTGTGTTCTAAGAACATGGTTTTGGTTATTAAAACATTTTGGGGTTCTAAGAACCTTTCGTGGTAGGACTATAGGAATGCCGGGACGGTCGGTCCCTGCTCAAGGGAGGGGGCAGCAGAAGCAGTTCGTGCCCATGTCGAACTGGGGTTGGCTGTCGGCGTCGCCGCGGACGTGGTGCATTTGAGGCAGGAGGCCGCCTGCCCCCCGCCTTTCGGTTTTGGACAAGAAGTTTGGTCGAGCATCGTATCTATCTTGTCCGTACCCATTTCGGGCGCCCAACAAGGAGGCATAGGGAGGAGGGGGGAAGGATGGAAGAGGGGGGAGGCTGGTCCCTTGCATCATTCCTCCCCGCTCTCTCTCTCTCTGTCTCTTTCTCCGGAGGAGAAAGGAGGAGGGAGGAGGGATGGAGGAGGCAGGAAGGCGGAGGCATGAGGGAGGAGGGATGGAGGAAGGAGGAGGAGCGAGGAGGAGGCTCGCACGCCGCTGAGGGGAGATCGGGGGAGAAAACACGAGAGATAAGGAGAGAGAGAAAGAGAGAGAGAGAGAGAGAGCGAGAGAGAGAGGGATATCGAGAGAGAGAGAGAGAGAGAGCGAGAGAGAGAGAGAGAGATCGACGAGTCGGAAAAACCCGGGAGAAACCAATTCGTCACCACTCGGGGCTCAAGAGACGGGGGTCAATGCCAGCGGGGGTCAGCCAGGGCACCGGATCCTGAAGGATCCTGCGATGACCAAAGTCTGGCTGACCTGGGTTAGCGAGCCGCTCGTGGCCGCGAGGCGGCCGCACATATTGGCTGACCCGGGTTTGCGAAGACCTGCGTTGCAGTTTTTGTCCCTGCATTGCTGTTTTTCGGTTTCCTGCTGACCCGGGTCTGGATTGACCCGGGTCAGAAGATCCCCGAACCACGGTGCAGCTTTTCGAGGCAGCGCCCCTCGGGCCAGCGACGGGGCCGCCCTGGCGGCAGGAGGAGGGAGGAGGAGGAACGGGTCTAGCTGCGATTTGATGGCCGCGGCACGGGCAAGGAGAGAGAGAAAGAGAGAGAGAGAGAGAGAGAGAGAAAGAGCGAGAGAGAGAGAGAGAGACAGAGAGAGAGAGAGAGAGAGAGAGCGAGGGAGGGAGAGAGGGAGGGAGGGAGCAGGAGGACGGCTCGCCTCTCCAGCAGGGGTCCTGGCCTGTCCCCAGACGGGAGGCTGCCATCCCCCCCCGGGGAGGGGGACTTCAAACCCGAAGCAGAGAGAGCAGGCAGCGCGGGAGCGGTGGGAGTATGTCCGTGGAGAGCGGGCCCGTCGGCCAGGGGACGCCGTGGTGCGCACGCTCCTTTCCCGACCGTTTGTCTTCTCTGCGTTCCTCATTGGTGGCGGCTCGAAGCACGCACGCACGCGCACGCACACGCACACGCACACGCACGCACGCACGCACGCACGCACACACGCACGCACGCACACGCGCACGCACACACACGCACACGCGCACGCACACGCACGCACACGCACACGGACACGCGCACACCGCACACCCACGCACACCCACGCACACCCACGCACACCCACGCACACCCACGTACACCCACGCACACCCACGCACACCCACGCACACCTACGCACACTCACGCACACCCACGCACACCCACGTACACCCACGCACACCCACGCACAACCACGCACAACCACGCACACCTACGCACACCCACGCACACCCACGCACACCCACACGCACACGCACACGCACACACACCCACTCACACACACGCACCCGCACACACACACACACACGCACCCACACACACACACGCACACGCACACGCACACCACAACACACCACAACACACCACAACACACCACAACACACCTCAACACACCTCAACACACCACAACACACCACAACACATCACAACACACCACAACACACCACAACACACCACAACACACCACAACACACCACAACACACCACAACACACCACAACACACCACAATACACCACAACACACCACACCACACAACACCACACCACACCACACCACACCACAACACAACACACCACACCACACCACACCACACCACAACACACCACAACACACCACAACACACCACAACACAACACCACACAACACCACACCACACCACACCACACCACACCACACAACACAACACAACACAACACAACACACCACACCACACCACACCACACCACAACACACCACACCACAACACAACACAACACAACACACCACACCACATCACAACACAACACAACACAACACAACACAACACAACACAACACAACACAACACAACGCAACGCAACGCAACGCAACGCAACGCAACGCAACGCAACACAGCACAACACAACACACCACAGCACAGCACAACACAGCACAGCACAACACAACACAACACAACACAGCACACCACACCACACCACAACACAACACAACACAACACAACACAACACAACACACCACAACGCAACGCAACGCAACGCAACGCACGCACGCCCGCCCGCCCGCCCGCGCGCGCACACACACACGCACACGCACGCGCACGCGCACGCGCACGCGCACGCGCACGCGCACGCGCACACGCACACGCACACGCACACGCACACGCACACGCACACGCACACGCACACGCACACGCACACGCACACGCACACGCACACGCACACGCAC